>JASDQU010308751.1:89096-99142 GCA_032191745.1 Picea mariana
TAGATTGGAATGTAAAGGATATGCACATGTTGAAGGAATCGACTTTGAAGAGACATTTGCCCCAGTTGCCAGAATGGAAGCAATCTGATTGCTTTTTGGCTTATGCATGCTCCAAAAATATTAAAGTGTATCAGATGGATGTAAAATCAACTTTTTCGAATGGGGAACTTGAAGAAGAAGTCTACATTGAACAACCAGAAGGATTTCAGTTGTTAGAGAACACAGATTATGTGTGTAAATTAAAGAAGGCCTTGTATGGTCTAAAACAGGCTCATAGAGCATGGTACTCTAGCCTAGATAAGTATCTACAATAGGTAGGGTTCAGAAAAGGAAGTGAAGACATCAACGTTTACATCAAGTTAACTCAAGATAGTATTTTATTAATTGAAGTTTATGTTGATGATATTATTTTTGGAAGTACTGATGACAGGTTAAGCCAAAAATTTGAAAATGACATGCATAATGAATTTGAAATGTCATTACTTGGAGAACTATCCTTCTTTTTGGGTTTTCAGATATGTAACAACCCTATATGAATACATGCTTAGGGATTATTAAGTAAAATTTATTAGATAATTAATTGTCCTAATATGGTTTTAATTAAACAATGATTAGTATTAATAATATTAATTGATTATTTATTTATTTATTAATTGTTTTTAACTTTTGATTAATTAATTAATTAATTATTACATATCACACTCAATGACATTGGTAATAATTTAAGGGGGGATAAGACATTAAAGAATGGGATAAGATATTAAAGGGGGAGATAAGGAAATTAATGAGGGGGAGGAGAGTCGGTGAAGGAGGATATGATGGGGAAGAGGCTTACGGAGAGGAGGCATTCTTTTTGGGGGAGGATATATTTTTCTGGGGAGTTTTGGATGTTGGGGGGATGGTTGGGTGAATCAGCTAGCAGGATGGCGCCAGTTTGTTGGGGGTTTTGGGCACGGGGCTAGGATTCCTTTCGGTTTCCTAGAAGCTAGGGAGCCGCACAGATTCTGTTCCTAGTTGGCAGGGAGGAAGACTCGGTTTTGGGCAGAGTTGGTCAGTGCATCAGGTAGCAGCAAAGCAGCAGGCTGGACAACCAGGTCAACGGAGAAGCTAGCATCAGGAAGAGGTAAATCTATATTATTCTGTTAAGTAATTCTTATTATGTTATGAAATTGTTGATCTTTAATTAAATTAACATGCTTATATGCTAATTTAAAAGAAATTGTTGAGTTTCCTGCGTAGAAGTAGAAGTTTACTATTTCAATTTATGGATTTAATAGATTTAGATTAATCAAGTCTTTACAAGATACGTCAAAGCAACCATGGAATTTTTATTTCTCAAACCAAGTATATCAGAGAAATGCTAAAGATGTTCGGAATGGATGATTGCAAACCAGTTATCACTCCCATGCAAACCAGTTGCAAGTTCAGCAAAGATGATGATTCAAAGTCTACAAATCAAAGGCAATACAGGTCAATGATTGGTAGCCTAGTATATGTGACAACATCCAGACCAGATGTAATCCAGGAAATTGGACATGCAACATGATTTCAAGTTGCACCAAAGGAATCACATGTATTAGCAACGAAGAGGATTTTTAGATATCTCAAAGGAACATAAGAGTTTGGATTATGGTATCTAAAAGGAAAGGATCTATCACTTATTTCCTACACATATGCATATTGGGCAGGTTGCATTGATGACCGATGAAGCACCAGTGGAGCAACGTCTACTTGGGTGAGTGTTTAGTATCATGGATAAGAAAAAAACAATCATCAATATATTTATATACAACTGAGATAGAGCATATTGCAACAACAACATGTTGTGCACAGGTTCTATGGATGAAACAAACTTTGACAGATATACAAGTTGAGTATGATGAGCCCATTCCAATCTATTGTGATAATACAAACACCATCAGTATCTCAAAGAACCCGGTGATGCACTCCAAGACAAAGAACATTCCAATCAAGTATCACTTTCTACAGGAACAGGTTGCAGAAAAGAACTTCAGAGTTGAATATGTGGGCACAAAAGAACAAGTGGTAGACATCTTTACAAAACCGCTTCCACGGGAAGCCTTTGAGTATCTTCGCCAGAGACTCGAAGTTATTTCTACTCCAAAATAAATGCTTTTAAATGGTTATCTTATATGTCTTAGATGTACACGAGGAAGCACCATAAAGAGGACAATTCATGTTGGGATATTAGATGAGTCAGTTATGGGGAGCAGCCCCAAATGGAAAGATACCTTTTCCATTGATGACAAAGGGGGAGAGATTTATAAGATGCATAGGACAGAGGCACAGTTCTAGGGGGAATGTTGGTCACAAAGATGCAGACATGGTTCCAGGGGGAGAATGAGTGATATGATTTCAGTATTTCATCATAGTGTTGCCATCAATGCTAAAGGGGGAGATTGTTGATTAATTGGGTTGGTTGTCATTGATTTCAACCCTTGAAAAAAGTCCAGTAGCGAATTCTGGTAGCACAAAGGTTTGGGTAATGGACCCAAGTTTGTTTGATGTATAATGTTATGAATTTTGATATATTTGTAGGTAAGACTATTCTAGATGGATAGTACATGTCATGCCATTTCTGGTGGTATGTGGAACGTCACATAACTCCTCACGGTTTGAGAGTTATGGCCTTACGAAGTTGAAAGACCCTCATATGATTGGCTTGAAACCCCAAAAGGTCAAAGAAGTCAAAGTTCTTGCAAAGAATAAATTATTTAAATAATAAAGTGAAGTGACAAAGTCAAAGATTATTATTTAAATAATAAAGTGAAGTGACAAACTCAAAGAGGATTATTTAAATAATAAAGTGAAGTGACAAAGTCAAGGAGAATTATTTAAATAATAAAGTAAATAGAGAACTTTCTAATTATGGAAAGTGGTTATAAGAAGGTTAACCATAAAATGAGGAAAATGGGTTAAGTGGTCAAGTGGCTATTGGATACATGGACAAATGGAAAATTGGGCAAAGTTGGACATAGGTGACTATGTGGACAAAGTGGCCTAGAATATGTTTCTAAGGAAGCTACTTGGACAGTATAAATAAGAGGCAAGGCTCTCTCATTTTAATCACACTTGAGAATATTGAATATCTATAGGTGACTGAGGTAACCAAATGATATCTAATTTGAATTTCAGAGGGAAGGTGAAGTAAAGAAGGCCAAAATTCAAGGGATGATAAATTCTTTTGATGATGCTTTCTAAGGTATGTTATTTACAGGTCATCTCACCATTTTTGCAATAACTTTTTTTTTAGAATGATTTCGACTGTGAAATTGGGAGGCCATTGAGGAAACATATCCAAGTAGTTGTGGTACAAATTTCAGCTTGTGGTTCATTGTATGTTTGGAGTTACACTCTGTGAAAAATAGGGTTTTTGGCTAGTCCTAAAACTAGTCTAAAACAAGTTTTTCGGGTAAAAACGTCATAAATTCTTCATAACAGATCCAAATTTAGTAAGAGAAAATGTGTTGGTTAGAGTACAGTATTTAGTAATCTATTTAAAATTTTCAGATCCATACAACAAATATTCCATGCGGGGCACACTCTACAAGTTCACTCTCTAGAATAAGCCATAATTCAACAAGGTATGCCATTTTTGCTATAAATCCTTTTCTGAGAGGTTCCAAGTAGTGACACCTGGAGGAGTTGAATAAAAAACACCAAAGAACATTGTGTACTATTTTCAAATCTTTATTCATTACAGGTACATAGTTATGATTATTTCAAGTTAGGGTTGTTCACTAATCCAAAACTAGACATGTGAGACTAAAATAAAGTTTGATGAAAATGCTAGTCTCTTGTTGTTAAAGTTAAGGAAGTTTTGCAGGTTGAGGTACAATTTGGTGCATGGTTGATGCACTTGTTTATGGTACAAGTTGATTGCAGTTTGTTTGGTATAGGTTGGTGCATGGTTGATGCACTTGATTATGGTACATGTTGATTACAGGTTGATGCATGGTTGATGCATGGTTCAGGTTATTGGTAAGGATTGTTTGGTGCAGATTGATTAGTATGGGTTTACAACAGTATATCTCACAGTGATAATGTGACAATGGTTCCATCATTCTACTTATACGTCAGGGCGGTTGGACGGGGCAAGGATAGGTGGTTGTAGCCGGAGAACATAGGGGGTTGTAGCCTCCTTCTGGTTGTAGCCAAAGAATTGAGGAGTTGGAGCTTCCCTCAGGTTGTATCCTGAGAAACTAGGGGTTTGGAGCCTCCTTCCAGTTGCAGCTGGAAAACAAAGGAAGATGGTGCTTCCAATGGATGTAATTCTTCAAGACATATAAGAAAAAACATTCTGTGGTTTTCTCCCGCTTTGGGTTTCCACGTAAAATCACTGGTGTACTGTGTATGTGTATGATTGTTCATTTGTTCATTGTTTATTTACTTTGCAAATATTGGATGATAATTCTACATTGATATAACTCTTGCATTATATGGTTAAAAAGGATTAGATTGCTCTATTACTGATTCACCCCCCCCTCTCAGTAATCCAATAGAATCAACATAACCTGATTATTTCTTCCAAGGTCGAGCAACACAGAGGCAACATCAATCCAAAAAAAATGACCAAATGCGAACATTGCAAGGGTGGTGGCCATCAAGGTAGGTTAGAGCCCATTAAGTTTATACATAGTGTAAGGGTGGTGGCCATTAAGGTAGGTTAGAGCCCATTAAGTTTATACATAGTGTAAGGGTGGTGGCCATCAAGGTAGGTTAGAGCGACGTGCAATTACTGCATGTTGTATCCACATTTACTCCATCACCCATAGCCTAGTACGCGCGTGCTAGCACATACACCACATAATCTACCATAACCATAGCAAATTAAATGCAAGTCGGATACGCAACCCTTACACTATGTTTTCAAACTTAATGGGTGCACCATCTCTTTGCAGCAACATATTATATGCCCACACTTGCTAGGGAATCCATGCCCCAGATTTGTGACTTTTAAATTTAAATAATGTGCATAATCCTTTTAACATTAAATCTTAGCAACACAATGCCATAACCATATACAACTTCAAGTCTAGAGTTTAAATTCTCATTCAAACTATGTGTAGCAGAATAAAACCGGGATGATCATCAAAGCAGTACCATTTCTCTTTTAATCAAGACACCAATAAGCCTATTGTTTTCCATTTTGCTTTAAAGAGTGATTTCGAGACAATAAACTGTAGAGATTATTTCACAACCAAGACATGAGCACATAAGAGATGAGTCATCCATCATCATATTCACACACAGGGTCCCACCTATCTAGTATATTATTAATTATACATAAATAATATGACATTGCAACCACTTTGCATGCAGACAACCTACGTTGCGCTTTTGGGTGTCAACACTATGCTCTTTACCATGCGCCCTGTGCAATCTTGACAAATAAAAAATAAAGCGGAAAATGTATTTTTATTTTCTTTTCTTCTTATTCTCTTTGCTCTACACTTGTGTGAGCTCAACAAATCAGAAACAAAGAGAAAACTTGAATTTTCTGGGAAAGTTAACCAAGATCTAACCCAATGTTGTTAAGTTTCAAAATTTTCCTTTTCAAAATTTTGCCTGTTTTTGTGTGTGGTAGTGTTGAAGATTTTTAGGGAAAAACAAGGGTTTTGGGGGCAAGCATGCACTTCAAAACAAATAGTTAAAAAATAAAGAAAAATAAATAAAGAAAAGAAAAATAAAATGAAAAATGCTCCCCTCCTCCATATCATTTTCTATATATTTTTCAATAGCTCACTTGGTTGAAAGTTACTTTATTTAATAATAAGTCTTGAGTTCAACTCTTTCTTTTTATTAAGTTACTTTTTGAAAAAAATCATGCAACCTTAAGTTATCATATAAGTTTATTAGAAAACACATTTCAAAATATAAAATCCAATCACTATAAAATAATTTTATTGTTCTTTTTTTAGTTATTTTTTCAATACTTTAATTTATAAAGTAACTTCATTGTAAAATAGATTCTCACTTATTTTATAAAAGTGGGTCATTTAATAAGTAAATTATTTGTAAAAATGAGTTTATAGGAAAAGTTAGAAAATGAAGGGAATTTCTTTTTACTCAACAACCTCATTGTGCATCCATGACCATGCGGGCTAATCTCTATGTTGATGTTTGTAGCATCAAACATGTACTTTCACACATGTCTAAGTGTCTAGATGTATGGAATTCATCCAAAGCCTTCTACCTTAATACTTTACTTTAATTAAATGAATTATTAAAGTAGAGTGATTTTATTAATTAGTTGAGTTTATTTAATGAAATGCTAAATTTATTAGCATTAGTGACTTAAATCTTGGCCATTGATCTCAATAAGGTGAAACTTAATCTCAGTCGTCAATCACTTTGAAGATTAGGGTTAGGTCATAACTCAATATTATAAAAGTAAGGCTAGGGTAAATGAGGAAGGTTGGTTGTTTTGACATAGAGAGAAGAGAAGGACCTTCTCTCAAGGAGATCTTGCATAGGTGGAGAAGGGATTTCATCTAGAGATCAATACAGGTCAGGGAGAAGAGAGAACATGGGAAACCGCAAGGATTTTTGACATATTTCATAGCCACAACAATAGTATAGAGTTGCACACACTTCACAGTGAGGACAAACACATGTGTACATAAGTTTCAGTGAGGAGAAGCATGTATGTATGCAAGTTTCAGTGAGGAAAGATGCGTACATGCTAGAGACTTGATTGTATGGGATCGTACAACCAAGCATGAGTTGCTAGGGTTTGCATGTGCCATTTAAAGTTTTTCATATTTCTCTGTGGGCCATTTTCCCAATAAGGGATCCATTGTAAGATTTGATCTTATTTGAATGATAACCTTAGTTGATGGGAATAATATATTTGTGTATTGTGTATGAGATTTTGGTTTCCAATATTGCTTCCACTATTTATTTGAGTTGATTATTTCAGCAAATGTATTAAATGTTTTGTGAGCTTCTAATTTGATTTACAACAAGGAAATCACTAGATAACAAGACAACTAGGTGCTAAGATTAGAAAATCAACACTCTACTTGCCACATGGAACCTTGGTTACCTTTTATGCCTTTATTAAAAAAGGCATAACTTTGACATTTGAAGTCTATTTTTATGGTCGTTTTCGTTGAAACTGTCTATTTTTTTGAGAGCTTTCCATCCAAACAATCAATTTCTTCTTTTAAATCCATCCTACGCACATATTTTAATATGGATAATTCAAGTGATCATTTGCTTATCAGTACCAACTACTACTCATTGAAATCCTATTTGGAGGATGTACTATGAAGTAAAGGATTGTACCAGATTACCTTGGGAAAAGAAAAATCCCCCACTGATTCTACAAAGAAAGATAAATGGGATAATCAAAATGACAAAGCATATGGATTAATTGGAATGTCCATCGAGCTAGTGATTTATGTTTCACCTTCAATGAATTGATGACCTAGATGAAGCTTGGCAAAAGATGGAATCCATATTTGGTAAATACAATGAGATTAGAGCCCACCAGATTGAAAATCATATAATTTCTTTAAATCCCAATGATTTCTCTTACATTGAATATTATCTATTTAAGTTCAAAACACTTAGAATTTTACTTAAAGTCCATAAAATAGAAATGAAGGATGACTAATGTATGTATGCCATTATTTCTAATCTTGGTAGTGAATATTTTGTTTTTGTATCTACTTTTTACTCCGCAAGAGAAACTCTAGGGATTCTTAACACACCACCCTTTATTGAATCTTTTTTGTGATTATTTTATTAGAGAGCAAGATAGGCTCTTGCATCCTGGAGTGATCAACATTTCAGGTAAATCTAACAAATCCTTAGTGGCCCAATGAAAGGTTAAATCCAAGCATCCAAATAAACAACATCCTTGCGGCAAAAAGAAAAACAAGGGTCCCAAACCCTCTCAGCCAACTTGTATTCCCAATGGTGACAAATGACCAAAATAAAAAAGTAGGGAGACTGAGAGACATTGCAATGTTTGTGGGTGAGATGGTCATCTAGAGTCTAAATGTTTTAAAAATACAGAGGCCTTAGAAGCAAAAATGAAGAAGCACAACATCAATCTTGATTCTTCTTATTCTTTTCATGGACTTGCACTTTCTTCTTCTAGTTTTTCCTTCAATGAAACATCCATTTATTTTTCTGATGAGTGGCTTATTGATCCTAGAGAATACTATCATATGGCTATGGATAAAGCCATTTTTTTGCTCTTAATAGATGTAACACCAAACAAATACTTGTTGGTGATGATAGATATTTTAGTGTTGTAGGGTTTGCACAATTCAACTAGATGATGGTCATTTCAATAATGTATTATGTGTTCCAAGTCTCTCATGCAACCTTTCATCATTCTATCAAATCACTCATTCAAGCGAGGATAAAATAATAGAGTTTTCACCTCATCAAGTTGTAATCAAAGATTTAAAAGATTCTAAACATGTCTTAGCAAATGGAATTGTTGATGATATTACCAAGTTGTACAAATTTGACAACTTTGGGTCATCATATTTTTCATCATTTTTTATTTCTCATAGTGATGACTTCAGAAAAATTTGGCATGAGAGGTTTGGTCATATAAACTATCACCCAATGTAGAAACTATGTAATAACAATATGGTGATAGGTCTTCCTCTCATTTCTTGCAAATATGGTGTTTGTGCTAGTTGTGTTCTCGAAAAACATCATTGGGACAATTTTGAAAAATGTACCTCTTGGCACGCCTCACCCCCTTGCAACTTGTTCATAGGGATTTATGTGGTTTGTGTTGATATTATGGTCATTGTGGGAGGTATTAACCTCTATGTGTAACCTTGACGAGACTAGAATATTCTAGGAAGCAAGAGAAACCATAAAACATTGGATAATAACTCTAGAAGACAAGTCGGCTCAAGAGATTAATTAATATTGAGTTATTAGTCTCCAAGAGGAGAAGTCGTCCCAGTCAGGTGAGTTGGAGCAACATAAATAAGAGGGCACCAGAGCTCATTTTTCATTCATACACTCACAACTACATAAGGACCAGAAATGCACATGACTAGAACAACTGCAGCTGCAATAGTGGTGACTTGGTCTCTTGGCTATGGTTTGGACTTTCTTCTTGGTCTTTGGTTATTCTTTCTTGGTGCACTAGCCTTGGATAAAGGTGTGCTACCTTGGTTGGCTATTGAATTGCTTCTGAAATTATTTTGTCTATCAAGCTTAAGGTGCTCGGGGGTGGCCTTTGTGTCTATGGTTGGGTGAAAATATTGCTATATTTTCTATGGTGAAACAAGCACACATATTTCTTCTAACAGGTTATGGGCCCACACTATCTTCAGATAGTCTAACCATTGGGAGATAGAATGGGAGGATTTTCTCAGTTACAGTTGCAGTCAAAGTTTTGTTGCAACATCAAAACCCTAACCCTTTTGTTGAGCCACCTTATGTGAAGAGATTGACCTAATTCATAGATAGCCTAGTGCACCTCCTGGTACTCTCAGCAAGACAAGGCGTCAATTTTGAGTTTTCGGTCAAAGTCAAAGTTTGACCAAGTTAAAGTCAAATTTTTACCAAGTCAAAGAAGTCATGAATTACTCTATGAAGTCAGAAAACAAGTTAGAAGGGGCTTCTAACTTCAGAGCATGGAAGACAAGGATTGACCTCATACTTGCCAAGAATAAAGTGTTGGATATCGTGAAAGGCAAGATCATGGAACCACAGTTTGAAGCAGGAAAAGAGAAAGAACCTCAGAACGTTGCAGTTATGGAGAAGTTCAAGGACAATGACATCAACACTACGAGTATCATAGTGGACTCTATAAAATACCACTTGATACCCTACATCTCTCATCTTGACTCATCTAAGAATATGTATGATGCCCTAACTAATCTCTTCTCAGTCAGAAAGATTGGACGAGTAATGAGTATGAAGAATGAGCTCCATGACATGAAAATGAATGATGATGATAGTATAACATCATACTTTGTAAGAATCTCTCAGTTAAGAGATCAACTACAAGCCATTGAAGAAATCATTTCAGAAAAGGA
>JASDQU010308752.1:40233-64362 GCA_032191745.1 Picea mariana
GATCAGGTGAGGTGATAATGTGAGTCTAAATACTAGTGATGAAAGGTATAATAATGTCAAAAGGTATAGGCAAAAAGGTGCATAGCGTGGTCCTAACAGTCATCATACCAATATTGCACATACTTATCACTTTCCACACCTCTTCCCTTTCATTTCCTCATATTTTGGGGTTTCAATCTTATTGACCTATAGAAGAGCTTGTACCTCATTTCATGGGAAGGAGGGGCTAAATGTCCAGAGGTGTTGTAGCTGAAAAAAGTCATAAGACATAAATTATCCCTCTATATGGCCGTCGTAAGGTTCTGAGAGAAATGAAATGTTTCTCCATAAAAAAATTGAAGGACCTTTAAAAAAAGAAAACATATAATTAAGAAATGCCTTGCTTGTTGGGGGAATGCATTTGCGATGTCTTTTACTTTCCTTGCACATGGAACTCAATGTGTTCCTAGCTCCAAGTGGCATTGTGGTGCTCCTTAATTTCCATTTTCTCATAACACTCAATGTTTTGGACCATAATACATTAATGAAAAATAAAGGGCTTGGAAAAAGGTTGCATTGCAAATGAGGGATGAAACACACCCTCCACAAAGGCACCCATAAATGAGACAATATGATCCCTTGATATCTCAAGAACCCCATGCCCAAAATTCATACCCCCATCCACCTCATACTCATTACATGATTTATAGAGGGTCTTCTTGGGAAACATTCCTTGATTTGGGGATTGGTCTACCCAATAGGGAACCATGACAACCATTCCATACTTAAGTTTGGAAAATTTTATAAGGTCTTTGAGCATTTGTTTATCTTGAAAAGGGGGGATTTAATGCACATGTTTGAGTGGTTCCTTTATTAAATATGAATTACTTGGCATGATACATGTGAATTGTGGACCCTTGGAGGGAGTACCTGTTTTTCTTTGCAGGACCTTTCCAGGTGAAAGAAATCCACAGAGAAATTGTGTTATTTTGACCTTCATGGGGGGTTGAAAACCCAAAGGATGGATGTCATACCCCATAGGGTGGGCAGAGTACCCCAAAGCCTTGGTTTGCAAAGGATGGAGAACGTTTCCTTTGGAGGAACTTTGACAACACTAGAGGATGACATCGTAGCCCTTTGCAATTGGAAGTTGGCCTTTTGAGGCCTAGGATGTACCCTCCTAAGCTCTTGACGTTATGGGGAGGCTAGGTTTTTGTTGGGCTTAATGCTATCAGAAGTGATGTGATGTGGTTGGAAGGAAGAAGATGAATGTGATAAAACTTTAGCTCATGGGAGATTGACACATGGACTTTGGAGACCCAACAATTTGCATCTTGAGGCTTGATGACACCCTTATAGTGCATGACATCACCCTTTTGAGGCTTTTACTTTATGTAAATTTTATTTTTGCAAGTTGTAATGGTAAATAAAGGGGGTCAACCCTCTTTAATTTGTGGTTGACATTTTTATGTGGAAAAATTGGTTTAGATGGCCTCATATAATAGAGGCCATCTCATTTTCACTTTAGATATAACTCACTTGAGAAATACAAAACTCTTCACTGAAAGTTTTTCCCTACTTGGGATATTCTCTATCTCTTGTCTCTCATGCAAATGGGTGCTTTACTTGTCTATTGGTGGAAGGAAGGCTAGAGACTTATTTTGGATGTTTTTTCTTGGAAATTTTGGTGGAATATATTTGATAAACAAGGGTTTTGCATGCTATATCTTAGATTATGTAAGGAATTTATGCAATTTTGTGTGTTTCTTCTTGATTTCAAGGTTATTTTGTCAAACCCCTGGAGGAGTATAAAGGGCATACACCCTCCTTCAAGGAATCTCTTTCTATTGTCATTGAAAATGGATTAAAGGATTGCTGCAAGGAGTAAAAAGGATTACACCCTTGTAGCAAGACCTTGATAAGGTTTGTTTACTCTAGGGAGTAAAAGGGATTACAACCCTAGATAAGTAATAAACCATAGATTAAATAAAGAGACTCCATAACCCAATAGATAAGGCACTAATCTATGCATTGGAGATTGAATATTGTTTCATTGGTAAACATGAATTTTGAGGTATTGAATTGTTTAAGTGTGGATCTAAAATCTATATGCTATTAGCATTCTTTTTCCCTAAGGGAGTCTTGATTTGCCAAGTGATATGTCTATTGTAATAAACATTTAGCTACAATCAATAGCGATGCATCAAACAAACTCTCTTATACTCTTTTACTCACTTTTCTATTGCTGAAATTCACTTGCAAGTTGTCATAATTGATCTATTGTCTAAGGGATATTGTTTGGGTGGCTTACTTGTTGATTTTAGTGGTTATAAATTGCTGCTATAGAAAATGTTTGCTACATCCATAAGTTTGTTATAAAACTTTGTTGATAACTCTCATTAACATCCCTCTATTGTTATCAAAGTCTTGGTTTAAACATTGGAAGATTATCTACTGAGTGCTAGCTTTATTTTCCAACATCATATACTTTATTTTGATGGTTTAATTTTCCACGGTCATAGCTTATTTACTGTTGATATTTTAGGACAATAGGGTTTCTTGTTGACTCCCCATTCGTTTTGAGGTTTTTATAATCATATATTGTCTTGTTTGGGTAGGTCTAACATTGTTTTCCAGGTACACAACCTTGGAAACCATTCACTAACTCCCAAGACCCTTTCCCCAAGCCTCATTTTCATCCTTGATGTTGTGGGAAATCTCCCCCTGCGGACAGGTTGAGCTCTCTTTAGTTGTTTTTTCTTCAACTAAGAAATTTTTAACAAATGATACCTAACATTCCTAAATTCCATTTATTCATACATGAAACGAGAGAGAAAAGGAGAAGGAGAGAGAAGTAATTGTTTACGTCAGTTGTCCTCACTGCTCGCTGCTCTGAAGTTGGATTTGAGCCAAATCCAAATGTAGTATACCTACAAAAGAATAAGACTACCCTCCACTTCTACTAGTTGCAATAAGTTAGGTAAATATTATCCTAATCAAGTTACACTCATTAAAACATGAATTGAAACAACAATGTAAATGAGGAAATAGGTCAAGTTAATATATATAAGAAACAATGGAACTTACAATGGGATCGAAGCTTCCTCCATGATTCTCCTTTCCAGCCCCTTATGTGCACTACCAAAATACTTTTGAATTCTAAGATCAAAAGTTTGATACCTTTCATATGAACCCCCCCTCAACCTTGAGAGGCCTAGTTTATATAGGAGATTGGGAGGTTTAAACATCATAGGGAATCAAGGGAATGGTTAAATATTAAGTGTATAAGGTTCATATTATTCCCCCTTAGGTTAGTATTGAATTCCCAAAGTAGGATATCTTGAGCTCATGAATCACCTCAAGCCATAAAAACGCAAAGATCCTTGTAACTTATCCCACAGAAAAAGGAGGAATCAGTTAAATATCTCCTAACAGGAAGGACTCTCCCCCAGAATGGGAGACATGGCATCCTAGACACACCCAAATGGTATAATAAGGGGAGTACATGAGGGGGGGCCTCTCCCTATGCATGATAAGGGGGCTGTCCTCCTTCCAACTAAGCCAAAATTTGAAGGAAAAAGTCATGTTTTCGACCTCCAAAATGGGTTTTCTTATCCTCAAGGGTTATAGATGATGACAACGTGTTGTTCCATGGTGTCAGAGTGATGAAAAATGAATGTGAAACTTAGTAAAGCATTGTTTTTGAATTACAACACTCAAGAACACAACTGTACATAAGTGTGATACTTAATGAAAAAGTGACATAAGTGCGACACTTAGTATGACACTATGTAGTGTGCAAATTTTACAGATAACATATTTCCCCATAAAATGTGAGGTGAGAAGAAACAATCATGGTTGAAACATTTTACACATGCAAGGGGTGTTGGAATAGGAGAGTTGTATGGAAGTTGCAAACAAACATCAAACAATATATATATATAAATCATCCCGAGGTAAGCATACCCATGCTTGGTACAAGATGGACTCAATACACAGTCGTTGGCCAATACACTTCGGATATATGAGGGTACTAACTAAGTATATGGCCACCAAACATACAATGTGGATCCATATCTCCATGACGCGATCAAGTTGTATCCACGAGATTGTACAAAGTGGAACTACAATATGACAAAACAACATGGACACAAACCAATACAAAGTGAATCTATGTAACAATGTGTTATCACTCTGTAAATTCCCAAAGGTTGTTATGAGGTAAGAAGGAACTTGTCAGAGGTAATCTTAACCAACCGCTTCAAAACTGGAAGCTAGCCCCACCAGTTTCAAAGAGGGATCTCTCTGTGAGTTCTAGATCTGTTTGAGTTTTCAAGGATTTTAGGCTAGTTAGAAAGAATATAATCGAGTTGTTTGTATTTGTTTTTGAATGAAGTGTTTGAATATCAATTATTCTTCCATTGGGCTATGGGGTCTATTTTTAAAAGGTAGAAGTTAAAGACAACTTTACAAGATTCGTTTCACAGGGCGAGATAGTGCTAACGCTGGATTGTTTAGAAATAAAATGGTGTATTGCTGAAAATGTGAGATATCAGTTAAACCAAAAAAACATTTAAGAATTTCTTTGTTATAACATCAGAGGAAAAACATTTAAATCTGTAAAAGATTAAGAAAAGAGTACACAATGGTAAATTCTGCAACTTTAACTTCTTTTAAAGATTGGATTTTTGAAAGACAATATGATAACTAAGAAAGAAAAAACTTGTACGCAGACAGAGGGAACTTCACCAACAATTTGACACACAGGAATCCTGTGAAACTTATCTTTGTATTACTAGAATAACTTCTTGATACAAAATTACAACAACTAGAGTTTTCTCGGCCATAAAGATCAACCACCTCTCCTACTTATAAGTGAGAAATATTTATAATCAAAGTTACAATGACCCTGTCATTAATGATCAGGACGTGAAAGAGTCTGAGTCTAACTAACTAATCTAACAAGATGCGGAAATGTAGTAACTGATGATGATGTGTTGAATATATCATGCTGATTTTGGGCAAGATCGTTGTTGAGTCATTTGGATGACCTCAACCGTGTTGTACACTAAGCTAGACGCTGAGATGGATGTTGAGATGGATGATGCTTTGCCTTTACTCAATCAAATCACACAGCTCATCCCATATATGTGTGCTTGGGATGGTAACTTTCAATAACCGGTGGTAAAGTTCGTCCATGTTGGTGTATTTAGAAAAAGTTGGCTTGATGATGAAGACATAATTGATCTCATGCTGGATGTCGAGGTCATGTTGCAGAGTCTCCAAGAATGCTTTGCTCGTGATGCTGCCTTGTATCCCTGAAAACTTGGAACTGTATTTGGCCACGACGACGATCCTTTGCTTGTAATCAGACAGAGTCATTAGTTTATCATTTAGGACTCGTAGATCAAGAAGACCCTTTTTCGATAAGGCTTGAATCTTGCTAAAAAATCCTTGAATTCTAATGTCCATGTTCTGAGCCTTTTCCTCCAACTATAACATCAATCCCCTTTTAGTCAATACTCTTTTCACCTCAAGGATAGCCTCTGTTCTGTCTTCAACTTTCAATTCTTCCATATCTTCTTTGGTTTTGGAGTTCAGAAACTTGATGATCTCTTTGGCCACTAAGGGCATCTCACCCATCTCTATTCTTATCATGTCAATGGCTTGCCTACTCTTTAACACTAGATCATGTTGTTTGAACATGAATGCACCATGGGCTAAATTTCATTTATAGATTTTGCAATATCTATTCATATGTTTTCCTTAGCCTCTGCTAATGTCTTACCTGCCACTGTTTGTTTCTGGAGCTGTTGTATTTCATGCTTGAGTTTCTCTGATTCCCGTCTCTCAACATTGTATCTTGTTTGGAAAGAAGACTTGAGTTCCTGTAGATTTTCAATCTCCATTTTCAACCTATTAATCTATGTTCCCTGCAGAGTCATTTCCTCCATGGATTTTGCTAACTCCACAATTTTTTCCAGGGCTGTCAAAAGGGTTGTTGATGGGATTTTTGTTGTAGTGGTTGTTGGAACTGTTGTTGTGCTTACTTTTTTGATGCGAACTGCACTTAATGGAATGACTTCCATTGGTGTCATTTGTTCCTTTTATTCCAATAATTTTTCCAATTCTATCTCCATCTCTCTGAGATGTGAGTTCTTTTGCATGATAAGCTTCAACAATTCTTCTTTCTCATTTTCTGCTTCAACTACCTCTTTATCTTGTGAATCCTCTGTTGGTGGCAATTTAAATTGTTTTCTCAAAGATGCAATGTCAGCATTCTTTTTCTCCAACATTTCCTCTGCTGCTCTAACATTCGAGGGATCATACCCAATCTTGAGCACCAACTCCTCTAAGGATTTTATTCTATTATCCTTTGCAAAAGAGGATATTTTCTCCAACTTCAATTGGGTCTGAACATTGCTTAAAGACACCTGTAACTTTGATGTTGTAGTGGAAGCATGTGCTAATGTGGAGAGAACCATTTCTCTAGTATGTCTATGCAAGTCCATCTGATCAACTGGATGTACTTTTCTGGTGTCAAAAACCATAGTTGACCTCTTGTAATCAATGATTTCTTTGGGTTGAGGCACCTGTGCTTCCAGAAATGCAAGATGCATTCTTCCTTTCTCCATGTCAAATGCTGACAATAGTTTGTGCTGTGTTGTGGAAGTTTGCTTCCAAAATTGAGAGTAGGTGTTGTTGGTCAGTGTCTGGTTCTTCTTTTTAATCATGTCATATTTTTCAAAAATGCTTAGGGGCACAAAACCTTGTGAAGTTTGGGTAGTCACTGCTATTTCTGTTTTCTTCTTCGAAGAAGAAGTTGACACCATCTGTTGTCTTCTCTCAATCACTGTGGTGGAGTAGGGCTCTTCTTYGCCAGACATGTGAGTAGCATGAGTGGTTTTGGGTTTCTTACTGTATACCCAAAATTCTTCTGTTGATACCTCAGTGATTGAAGGTGAATCATCCTTTCTTGGTCTTTTTTCCTTGGGTGCACTTGGAGTGGTGGTTAGTGAAACAGATACTACAAGAGATTTCTATGGTTCTGCATCTATCAGAGTATTTCCTTCCCATTCTGTCTGGTTCACATATTTTTAAATTTCTGGCTTGAGGATGTGGGCATAAGGTGAAATTTTGTTCTTGGATATCATCTCTGTAATGATCCCATTGGGGTCATATTTCCAAATAAAACTAGTGATCTATTTCATCTCCTTCAATAATTTGTCTGCCTCTTCCCCAATAGCTTGACTGTTGTAGATAAATGGGCCTATTTGTCCTTTGATCCTCATCTGCTATTTTTTCTTCAGAGACACAAAATGGATGTCATCTGAATTTATCATCTGACGAATATATTCCAGTGCAAATATTCAAATAGGCACATACTTAGGCAACTTGTATGGAGCTATTTCACACCCATACACTCTGATTTCTGTGTGATTCTGGTATAGAAACCAATCTCCAGTCTTTGCTAGATCTGAAAGGTGCAAAACTCTTTGCATTTCTTCATTTATTCTCGGCTCAGGTCTTCTGCTAAGCATGCCTACAACTAGATGATAAAAAAATTCAATGAATTGTTTAAAAGTGAACTCAATGGAGTTTCTCCTGAGCAGCGACATCCATAATGTGACTGCTTGAGGTTTTCCTTGCTTGTCCATCTTATGCATTGAGAAAGAGAACCTATATTCCTGAAAAAAAATGAACATGTAAGCCAGGATGGATGAGTATCGGAACATGCCCTCTGTGGCAAACTGTGAAAACTACTCGTGAATGTTCTCTGCCAGGAAAGTGCTGTACTCGAACTAAGTGGTGGATTTTTCCTCGGTAGAAAAAATGGACAGAAAACCCAATATAGGCTCATCCACCCATGCATCTGAAAAATAACCAAGCGAACAACAGAGTGATGAAATGACTTGGTTTCCCTTTTCTGAGAACAGGGAGGAAGGATAGGGGGGATTTGATTTGGGGAACTGAGCATCCTGTGGGAGGAAAAATTCAAATATCTAGGCTCTTTGAGGAAAATATAATTTCCGGTATAACTCTGTTATGATTTCGAGATTGAAAGGGGAGGCAGATTCATTTCTGGGTATCTGCATCATCTGATCAATGGCCTCTGGGGTGATGAAGAATAAAGTTTCTCCTGATGACGAGACTATGGATCTCTGGTCGGGAAGGTAGTGAGCCTGGAATTTGAGGGCAAATTCTGGGAAATGATGGACCTGGGGGAAAAGATATAAAGGAAGGTTAGACTCCTAGAGTCTGATTTCATCACTCTGATCTAAGAAAGTGTCTTTGAGCCATGACTTCAAATCCATGAAATCAACTTCGCACCTTGTGTCAGATATCAGATGATATTTTTTGGCCAATGGGATCTTGTCAAGGTCGACAGGAGGTGGGAGGAAAGGATTTTCCCTGGATTATGTTTTCTTGGATTTTGGTGCCATTGTTGTGAAGAGTACCTGCAATTCAAACAAAATGTTAGTGGTAATGGCTATGGATGGATGAGGTGTTGCAGAGGTGGAGGAAAATGACTCTTTTGATATGTAGGGAATGTGAATGGAATGGGAGAAGGTTGAAACAGGGTTGAATTTGAGTGGATGGGTATCCATTTGGGTGAACAAGGATAGGTCAGATGGAAAACAGGTATGTGGCCAGTCATAAATGTCCAACAGGTCATTTAGAGTGTGAGAGTGAAGGATGGAAGATGTCTAAAGTGTACCTTTTGTCGACGTGTGCACTGGTGATTGAAAGGCGAACGAGAAAGATATGGCCTGTAACGGTTAAATGGATGGGACATGATGATGGGGTCATGATGTGGAATTTGCAGAGGGTGGTGGTGAATTGTAACGTCGAAAGGAGGTAAAAGTTTGGAGAGGGGGAGTTGGCATGCAATGAGGTGACGCCACGTTGCGATGGGGCCCACCTGGATTTGTTTCATTCCGGACCCCCACTCTTCAGTTAATGGTAGAACAGTCAGGGGGGTCCAAGTTTCCTTGCTGACCGCTGATCTGGGCACATCCGGATTAGCCGTTGATTTGGGCATGTTGTTTAACATCATGTCGGACTCCTCCCCCCCTCCGTTAAAAGAAAAATGGTTGGGGGGGTCCGGAATCTTCTATGGACCATCTGATTGCGCGCTGGTGGGATGGCCATAGATATGAGTGCACATCTTAAACATCTTTTCGGAGAGCCCCCCCCCCTCCCCTACCGTTAAAGGTTGAACGATCGGGGGGGGGGNGCCTCATCTTTAATTTTCCAAGGCACGATTCAACATATGGCACGGGACTTAGGCCTAATGATTTTTTACGGGTTTTGTGCACTGCTTCTTCTACTCGTCATTGCCATGGGATTAGAAAAACACTTCATCATCCAAAATCTTTCATTTTTCATTAATCATCATACATATTTATTGAAAATAAACTGTTTAACCTATGTCCTACCCTACATCATTTGCACCTTTAGCCCAACTTAGACTGTTGGACTAAGAAAATACTCTACCTAGGGGCTATTTGACTAAGATTAAGCTGTTTGGTCAAATTTATTCACTAACTAACCTATCATCTTGACTAAGATTAGACAGTTTAGTCAAGCTTATTCACTAAGACTATCAACCTCAATTTAAAAGGACTTGGCCATGCTTAAACTGTATGGACCAAGCCATTGTTATTGCATGGGGCTTTATTTAATTTCTTTTATGCCCTCTTTTATTCTTTTCTCATTTTCTTTTTCTTTTTCTTTTTCCTTTTTCTTTTTTCTTTTTCTTAATGTAGTAGTCTCTGCAAATCAAAAACACTGAAGGAAACAAAAATACAATCAACAGTTGATCCTATAAATTATAGGGTTATAACAGTGGCTTCACCCGGGGATGGTATCCTCCTTGCAAGATGCCAAGAATCTTGTTTCTTATTGTCCTGAAAGACTTCCTCTAGAGTTTCTTTTGCTGCTTGACTTGCTTTATTTCAAAACATTGATGGCATTATTCAATGTCTTAGGGCCTTCTTTGTGGGCTTCAAACACCTGAAAAAAAACACCTGCCCCTAAAAGACTTGTAAAAGAAATGATATATACAATGAAATGGAAATGTGGTCTCTCTACTGAGGTGGCAAGTAATGCTTCAACATCCTGTCATTTATGGGTCCCCCTGGCAGGTCTGATCCATCACGATTGGCAAGTAGGAAAGCATTATTTCCTCAGAAGACATGAATGGTGTAAGGACCCTTCCACAAGCTATCAAACTTCCCATGTTTACCTTTATCTTCATTTTTGGAGTCCCACCTCAAAACTAGATCACCCAATTCAAAGTTATCCTTTTTGGTTCTCTTGTCATAAATATTTTTAATATTTTCTTGGATCACTTGAGTTATGTTGTAAACTTCTTCTCTGGATTGCATTAGGTGGATCATTTGATTTATTTTTCACTGGACATCATTTGGCTCTTCTTGTGTTTCCTACAATAGTTTCATGACCGAGACTCCTAATGAAAAGGGAAAAACTCCCTCAATGACATACACCAATTGGTATGGAGACATACCAATCGATATTTTGGTGCTGATTCTGTCATCCCAGAGCACGAATACCAACTTATTATGCCATGATTTCTTGTTTTCCTGCATTGTCTTTCTGAGGATGTTCACCAGAATTTTGTTAGAACACTTAGCTAACCCATTTCCCTGTGGGTAATAAGTCGTCGAGTGTCCCAAAGTAATATGATATTGATTACAAAAATATATGAGCCTTTTGGATCTGAAAGTAGCTGCATTATCAGTTATAGTTTTTCTGGGGCATCCAAAGAGAGACAAGATGTTAGTTTCTAAAAACTTGATGATGACAGAGTCAGTAGCTTGCCTACATGGTACAGGCTCGATCTACTTGGTGAAGTAGTCTGTGGTCGTGAGGATCCATTTATGTTGGCCCAAAGAGGGGGGATGTATTTCACCAATCAAGTCTGGCCCCCACTGTTGGAAAGGAGATTCAACAGAGATGGGTTTCATTGGGAGTGGCAGAAGCTTCCTTTTCCCTTAAAAAATATGACACTGGTGGCAATAAGTAACCTTTTGGTGAACGTTAGTAAACATAGTAGGCTAGTAAAATCCAACTCTCAGAATATTATTAGATATGGTCTTCCAGCTCAGGTGCCCACCATAGTCTCCTGCATGAAAATCTTGAAGAAATTTGTCAGCTTCATCTTTTAACAAGCAGTTAAGCAAGATACCACCAAGATCTTTCCAATATAGATTGCCTTCCAAAATACAAAATTTCAATGCTTTCAATTTAATAAATCTAGCTTTGGTCTTAGTCAAACCTGGAGGAGCCTGCAAATTGTGGAGTACAAAGATGAGGTTTGTTTACCAAGGGGAATTTAAGAATGCCTCTTTTATGTTTGGAGTCGCCTGCCCTTATGGTCCGTCTATTGCAGCTAAAAAGTTAATATCTAAAGCATGGAAATTAGACTTAGCCATCATTTTGGCCAAACCCTATCCTTTGATCAGTTTAGTAGGTTTTATCTCGATGTCGTATTCCAGAATGATTGCAATCCATTTTCCTCTTCTGCCATCCAGATTATCCTGGGTCATAATATCCTTCACTACAGCATTAGGGATGTAGGCAATTATGTGAGAATGAATAATATAGACCCTAAAATATTTTAGATCCTTTACCAGGGTGAAGGCTTGTTTCTCCATAATGTTATAATTCAACGTTGCGTCTCTTAAAGCTTTGCTAAAAAATGCTATAGGTTGCTCGTACCCTTCACTGTTTTTCTGCAACAATACTGCTGCTATAGTGTGCTCACACGCGAAAGAGAAAAGATAAAAGTCTTTGGTATAGTCTGGGATAATTAGAACTAGAGTTTGGGTGAGTGCATGTTTCACTTTCTCAAATGACCATTTAGAGTCAACGTTCCAATTGATTTTTGTGTCCTTTTTCAACATATTGGTAATATTCCTGAGAAGCTCGGCCAAGTTTGGTATGAATCTTCTAAGGAAATTTATTTTTCCAATGAAAGATTGTAGTTCTTTGATGTTCCTAGGGTGTTACACCTTCTGGATAGCTTCTATCCTACTGGGATCTATTTTAATTCCGTCTTTTGAGATTATGTGTCCCAACAATTTACCTTCCTCTAACCTGAAAAGGCTTTTCTTAGGATTTAATGAAATCCCAAACTTTATGCATTTATAACACACACGTCTGAGGTGGAGAAAATTTTCTTCATCGAATTTGGAGTAGACAGTTACATCATCCAGATAAATGAATATAAATTTTCCAGTCTCGTCCACAAAGGCAATATCGATTGCTCTTTGGAAAGTAGCTCCAACATTCATCAGACCGAAAGTCATCTTCACATACATGAAGGTACCCCAGGGTGTGGTAAAAGTTGTCTTCTCTTGATCTTCCAGGTGGACCAGGACTTGGTTGTAACAAGAGAAACTGTCCAGCAAGGAGATCCTACTAGATCCAACCACCCTTTGTAAAATATGGTCCATTTTGGGTAAAGGGTAATTGTCTTTGAGGGAGACTTTGTTCAGATTTTTTAAATATATACAGAGCCTGATCTCGCCGGTTTTCTTCCTGGTTGGAACTAGATTAGAAACCCATTTGGAAAACCTCAAGGGGACTATAATATTGGCATCATACATCTTCTTGATTTCTTTCTCTATCAGGGGAAGCAACTTGGTATTAATTCTCCTAAGTTTATGTCTGAAAGGTTTATGTTCTTCTTTTATGGGAATTCAGTGTTGTATGATGTTTGTGTCATAGGATTTTAATTCCTCGTAGCCCCAGGTGAAAACATCTATATATTCCTTAAAAATTTCAATGTATTTTCTTTTTTTCTTTGGTGGCAATGATTTAGACAGTTTTATCATTTTGGGGTTTTCTTCTGTTCCTATGTTGCAGTCTTCAACCTCTTTACCTCTAGCTTCAATTTTTGGTTTTTTGGCTACATCGTTAAAATCAAACAAGTCTTCCAACAGATCTAAACCTCTAGGTAACACATTACTTTTCAATTGAAGGATATCAGAATCTACATCATTTTCATTGATTTCTTCAGTATCTATTGTATTTACACTACCATTCCCAAAAACAAATTTATTTGCAACTTCTTCATCCTTTTCTAAATCTATTTTTGTACATTCGAAATCATTTTTACATTGCAGGAAATCCTCAATTTGATCGTCATTTCCAAATACCTGCCAATATCTGATATTGTCAAGAACTGTTGGTCTTCACTTCACCTCCACTGTGTACTTGCGAGTGGGACAGAAAGGGATTTTACAGGCAGCTGCTGATGTGGCCAGTCCATCTGCGAGTATATTTTTCCCTGTAGGCATCACCTAGAAATCAAGCTCAGTAAAGCATTGGAGAGCATCCAAAACAACGTTTCTATAGGTTCTAAGTCTAGGATGTTTTGCTGCATACTCACCTTTGATTTGCTTGAAAATTAATTCAGAATCACCCCTTACCATTATTTGCTTAGCACCAACTTTCTTCAATAATTTCAAGCCGAGCATTAAGGCCTCGTACTTAGCTATGTTGTTAGTACATTGGAAGTTTAGTTTATAGGAATGATTCTCTGAGTACTTTGATCTATGGTTATGCATCCACACTCCAGCCCCAACTCCTTATTTACTCACAACACCATCGAATTCCATGCTCCAAAAGTCTGATGGCAGTTCCTCATTTTCTTCAACCATGGGGTTTCTCACTTCGACAAAAGCTTTATCATCCTTTGAATCAGGTGCATCATCCTCCAGTTGTGCGATTTGTTCCTCAAAGTCACCATCATTGTATAGGATAAAGAATCCATATCAGAGTGTGTAGAGTATAGTGGGTAATTGTGTGGCTTTTCCTGGCTACTGACCATATACTTCATTAGAGTTTCTCTGTAAAGTCTTCTTTGTTGACCAAAAACTGGAATGGTGGTGTATGAAATATCTAGCTGCAGGGTTCCTCTCAATTTATCTCCCCAAGACCTTGATAGCAACATACCATACTTGGGGGGAATATCTGCCACGACGATGTCCATCCCCAAGATTTTCGCCGGAATTTGAGCCAAGGTGATGCATAAGTCTTTAATCAAGCCTATACATTTGACCTTGCTGGAGTCGAAAGAATGCAAATCTTTGTAAGGTTTGGTGACCTCGAGTCCCAACTTTTCCATCACGGCTTTGGGCATTAGGTTGTGAGAGGTGCCCGAATATAGCATAGCGTTGTGTAATATCAGATCATGGATATTTAGGCTGATGTAAAAAGGAGCCACAATGCCATTATCAGTTTGACCATCAACTTTAGGGCCAAACAGGAGCTCAGGTCGATCATCAACAAGATTTACTGTGTCAGAGTGGTGTACAGATCCAACATCCAAGGATTTGATACCTATATCAGGTTCGATGCTTAAAGCTTTCATTACCTGAGACCTATAAGTGTTCTTATTCATCGGCTCGGATAAGGGAATAGGAATCTTCAATTTTGCTAGTTCCCCTTCAAGGTTGAAAGGAACAATGGTTTTGTTTAAACTCTGTACTTCTGATTTATCGCTAGAAACCCTATGGATAAGTGCACTTGCTTGAATGGTTGATGAAACTTTTGTTCGACTTGTTCTCTTAAGGATTTCTGAAGTTTTTTGCGCCAGAGATTCAACGCCATTCTTCTTAGGGGTTTTCTTGGGAAGGTTTTCTGAGGTTTTCTTGGTTTCAACAGCCTTCTTTGGAGAGTTCTCATTAGCCTTGTTGCTTCTCAGGTTGTACTATCTGTGAACCTCCATTATAGCATTCTCAAAGGCTTGTTGTTCTGTTTTCTCGGCTTCCTCATTTATCTATGTTTGTGACAGGAGAAAGATTTTGTGTTCTTCCTGGGTGAGAAAAATAGATTCATGATCGTTATCATGATCACCCATTAGATTTATATGAGCATCATCAAAATCCTCAATAACTTTCTCCCCATCATCAACATAGTTTTCCTGGAGAGGTGGTCTAATCTGCTGATCATGTCCTCGTTGTTCCCATTGATCCCTAGGATCTATTTGTCTAACTTGGGGTGGATTTCTCCTAAATTTTGGGTTTCTGATTTGAGGGGCATCTTGGTTCTCCCTAGGTGGGTTTCTGTCAGTTATGGTGAGTCTCTCCATCATTTTCTCCATAGCTCTGGTTAGAGAATCTAATTTGGCATTAGATGAGGAAGTATAAGGTTCTTCCTTGATGGTGACCCTCTTTTCTGTTCTCTGACTGACCCTTCTGGCCAAAAGGTTTGCTTCTACACTGACGACACTTCTTTGCATGTCTTCCAAAGTTGTTGCATTTTTCTCCCTTAATTGATATGACATGTCAGCATCAAAACCATCAGGGAACTTTATTAATGCCAAACCTTGGGGTGGTTTGATTTTAGTTGGGATGGCATTGTATAGATTGTTTAAAGGAGTGCAGTAATCTTGCACTGTCTCTCCTTGGTTCCTTCTGATGTTCTCATATTCTGACAGAATCTGAAGAGGGTTTTTACTTACCTCCAACCTGTCAAGGAAAGTCCTATGAAAACCAACAATATCAGTAATGGTAGCAACACGCAGGGTTTTGAACCACTTTTTAACTTCTCCAGTCATACTTTGTGCATATAACCTCATCTGCACATTGGCTTCGTCCACTTCTTGCAGGTCAAAGTAATCGCTCATTTTGTCAACATGTTGTTGTGCGTTTAAAGGTCTAGAACCATCGCACTATGGAAGTCTAGTTTGATAATATTGGGGCATGCCATGTAAAGGAGAAACCAATACCAACAGAGAATATCTTGCTACCATGATTGGTGGAGGAGGCTGAACAACAACATGTGTGACAGGAGAGGAAATGCCTAAAGATATAGAGGATGAAGGGCTTGGAGGAATGAGGTAACCTGGTGTAATTTTGGCAGAAACTGCAACGATGGTTAAAACAGGAAGATCGACGGACTACTGAAGATGAAGCTTGTCTAAGGCCTGACCAAGATTTGCGACTAGGTCTTCGAGCTTATCAATCTTGGAGTGAGAACGTTGCTCAACTTAAGCTTTAGGAGAAAGTATCTCAGGGGTATTGGGATGAAAAACGGTTTGGTCTAAGAACGTTTCACTAACAAAACTGTCAGATTTTGTCCTGAAAATATTTGTTTGAAAGGGTATCTCAGACTTAAGGTCTGGAAGAACGACTAAATTTTCTGGGGTGGAAAAAGACCTTGGAAGTGGGTTGTTACTCCTCGAAATTTTTGCAGTACCTTTCTTCCTGAGTAGTCTTTCAGGATTATCTATTACTTTTGCAGGTTCTGGGTCAGGATGAGATCTAGTAGAAATTCTTTTGGGAGCCAGAACTGTTGATTTTATTCTACCTTTGGAGACTTTGGTTATTTATGCACAAAGTTTAACAACCTCTGAACATTATTTCTAGGTAAATATTAGGGTTTGTGTTTTTTCTAGAAATAAAGTTGTCTTAATTCTAAGGGAAAGAAAACAAGGGGTGGAAAGTTTGTTTCAGTTCGTCCCCAGTATGGTCACCATTTATGTTATCACACTGTAAATTCCCAGAGGTTGTTATGAGGTAAGAAGGAACTTGTCAGAGGTAACCTTAACCAACCGCTTCAAAACTGGAAGCTAGCCCTACCAGTTTCAGAGAGGGGTCTCGCTGTGAGTTCTAGATCTGTTTGAGTTTTCAAGGATTTTAGGCTAGTTAGAAAGAATATAATCAAGTTGTTTGTATTTGTTTTTGAATGAAGTGGCTGAATATCAATTAAGCTTCCATTGGGATATGGGGTATGTTTTTAAAAGGTAGAAGTTAAAGACAACTTTACAAGATTCATTTCACAGGGTGAGATAGTGCTAACGCTGGATTCTTTAGAAATAAAATGGTGTATTGATGAAAAGGTGAGATATCAGTTAAAACAAAAAAGAATTTAATAATTTATTTGTTATAACATCAGAGGAAAAACATTTAAATTTGTAAAAGATTAAGAACAGAGTACACAATGGTAAATTATGCAACTTTAACTTCTTTTAAAGATTATATTTTTGAAAGACAATATGATAATTGAGAAAGAAAAAACTTGTACGCAGACAGAGGGAACTTCACCAACAATTTGACACACATGAATCCTGTGAAACTTCTCTTTGTATTACTAGAATAACTTCTTGATACAAAATTACAACAACTAGAGTTTGCTCGGGTGTAAAGATCAACCACCTCTCCTACTTCTAAGTGAGAAATATTTATAATCAAAGTTACAATGACCTTGTCATTAATGATCAGAACGTGAAAGAGTCTGAGTCTAACTAACTAATCTAACAAGATGCGAAAATGTAGTAACTGATGATGATGTGTCGAATATCTCATGCTGATTTCGGGAAATACCATTGTTGAGTCATTCAGATGACCTCAACTGTGTTGTACACTGAGATGGATGCTGAGATGGATGATGCTTTTCCTTTACTAAATCAAATCACATAGCTCATCCCATCTCTGTGTTCTTGGGATGGTAAATTTCAATAATCGGCAGTAAACTTCATCCATCTCAGTGTATTTAGCAATAGTCAGCTTGATGATGAAGACATAATTGATCTCGTGCTGGATGATGAGGTCATGTTGCAGAGTCTCCAAGAATTCTTTTCCTGTGATGCTGCCCTATATCTCTGAAAACTTGGAACTGTCTTTGGCCATGACGATGATGCTTTGCTTGTAATCGGATAGAGTCATTAGTTTATCATTTAGGACTCGTAGATCAGGAAGACCCTTTTTCTGTAAGGCTTCAATCTTGCAAAAAAATCTTTGAATTCCAATGTCCATGTTCTGAGCCTTTTCCTCCAACTGTAACATCAATTCCCTTTTAGTCAATACTCTTTTTACCTCAAGGATAGTCTATTTTATGTGTTCAAATTTCAATTCTTCTAGCTCTTCTTTGGTTTTGGAGTTCAGAAACTTGATGATCTCGTTGGCCACTGAGGGCATCTCACCCAGCTCTGTTCTTATCATGTCAATGGCTTGCCTACTCTTTAACACCATATCATGTTGTTTGAACATGATCTGCACCATGGGCCAAATTTCATTTATAGATTTTTCAATATATGTCCATATGTTTTCCTTAGCCTCTGCTAATGTCTTTCCTGCCACTTTTTGTTTCTGGAGCTGTTGTATTTCATGCTTGAGTTTCTCTAACTCCTGTCTCTCAACATTGTATCTTGTTTGGAAATAAGACTTGAGTTTCTGTAGATTTTCAATCTCCATTTTCAACCTATTAATCTTTGTTCCCTGCAGAGTCATTTCCTCCATGGATTTTTCTAACTCCACAGTTTTTTCCAGGGCTGTCAAAGGGGTTGTTGATGGGATTTTTGTTGTAGTGGTTGTTGGAACTGCTGTTGTTCTTACTTCTGTGATGGGAACTGCACTTAATGGAATGACTTCCATTGGTGTCATTTGTTGCTTTTCTTTCAATAATTTTTCCAATTCTATCTCCATATCTCTGAGCTGTGAGTTATGTTGCATGATAAGATTCAACAATTCTTCTTTCTCATTTTCTTCTTCAACTACCTCTTTAGCTTGCGAATCCTCGGTTGGTGGAAATTTCAATTGTTTTCTAAAAGACGCAATGTCAGTATTATTTTTCTTCAACATTTCCTCTGCTGCTTTAACATTTGAGAGATCATACCCAATCTTGAGCACCAACACCTCTAAGGATTTTATTCTATTATCCTTTGAAAAACAGGATATCTTCTCCAACTTCAATTGGGTCTGAATATTGCTTAAAGACACCTATAACTTTGATGTTGTAGCAGAAGCATGTGCTAATGTGGAGAAAACCATTTCTCCAGTCTGTCTGTGCAAGTCCATCTGATCAGCTGGATGTACTTGCTTGGTGTCAAAAACCATAGTTTACCTCTTGTAATCAGTGATTTCTTTGGGTTGAGGCACTTGTGCTTGCAGAAATGCAAGATGCATTCTTCCTTTCTCCATGTCAAATGCTGAAAATAGTCTGTGCTGTGCTGTGGAATTTTTCTTCCAAAACTGAGAGTAGGTGTTGTTGGTCAGTGTCTGGTTCTTCTTTTTAATCATTTCATATTTTTCAAAAATGCTTAGGGGCACATAACCTTGTGAAGTTTGGGTAGTCACTGCTATGTCTTTCTTCTTATTCTTCGAAGAATTTGACACCACCTATTGTCTTCTCTCAATCACTATGGCGGAGTAGGGCTCTTCTTTGCCAGACATGTGAGTAGCATGAGTGGTGTTGGGTTTCTTACTATATACTTGGAATTCTTATGCTGATACCTTAGTGATTGAAGGTGAATCATCCTTTCTTGGTATTTTTTGCTTGGGTTCCCTTGGAGTGGTGGTTAGTGAAACAGATATTCCAAGAGATTCCTATGGTTCTACATCTATCAAAGTATTTGCTTCCCATTATGCCTGGTTCACATATTTTTCAATTTCTGGCTTGAGGGTGTGGGCATAAGGTGAAATTTTGCTCTTGGATCTCATCTCTACAATGATCCCACTGGGGTCGTATTTCCAAATAAAACTAGTGTTGAATTTCATCTCCTTCAATAATTTTTCTGCCTCTTCCCCAACAACTCGACTGTTGCAGATATATGGGCCTATTTGTCCTTTGATCCTCATCTATTGTTTTTTATTCAGAGACACAAAATGGATGTCATCTGAGTTTATCATCCGACGAATATATTCAGTGCAAATATTCGAACAGACACATACTTAGGCAACTTGTATGGAGCTATTTCACACCCATACACTCTAATTTCTGTGTGATTCTGGTATAAAAACCAATCTCTAGTCTTTGCCATATCTGAAAGGTGTAGAAATCTTTGAATTTCTTCATTTTTTCTCGGCTCAGGTCTTCTGCTAATCATGCCTACAAATGGATGATAAAATAATTCAATGAATTGTTTAAAAGTGAACTCAGTGGAGTTTCTCCTGAGGAGCGGCGTCCATAATGTGACTGCTTGAGGTTTTCCTTCCTTGTCCATCTTCTGCATTGAGAAAGAGAATCTATCTTCCTGAAAAAAAATGAACATGTAAGCCAAGATGGAGGAGTATCGGAACATGCCCTCTGTGGTGAACTGTGAAAATTGTTCATGAATGTTCTCCACTAGGAAAGTGATGTAGTCGAACTAAGTGGTGGATTTTTCCTTGATAGAGAAAATGGACAGAAAACCCAATATAGTCTTATCCACCCATGTGTCTAAAAAATAACCAAGTAGAAAACAGAGTGATGAAATGACCTGGTTTCCCTTTTCTAAGAATAGGGAGGAGGGATAGGGGGATTTGATTTGGGGAACAGAGCATCCTGTGGGAGGAAAAATTCAAATATCTGGGCTCTTTGAGGAAAAGATAATTTCTGGTATAACTCTGTTATGATTTTGAGATTGAAAGGGGAGGTAGATTCATTTCTAGGTATCTGCATCATCTGATCAATGGCCTTTGGGGTGATGAAGAACAAAGTTTCTCCTGATGACGAGACTATGACTCTCTGCTCGGGAAGGTAGTGATCTTGGCATTTGAGGGAAAATTCCAGGAAATGATGGACTTGGGGGAAAAGATATTAAGGAAGGTTGGACTCCCAGAGTCCGATTTCATCGCTCTGATCTAAGAAAGTGTCTTTGAGCCACAACTGCAAATCTGTGAAATCAACTTCGCACATTGTGTCTGATATCAGATGATCTTTGTTGGCCAATGGGATCTTGTCGAGGTCGACAGGAGGTGGTAGGAAAGGATTTTCCCCGGCTTCTGTTTTCTTGGATTTTGGCACCATTGCTATGAAGAGTACCTGCAATTCAAACAAAATGTTAGTGGTAATGGTTGTGGATGGATGAGGTGTTGCAGAGGCGGAGGAAAATGACTCTTTTGATACATAGGGAATATGAATGGAATGAGAGAAGGCCGAAACGGGGTTGAATTTGAGTGGACGGGCATACGTTTGGGTGAACAAGGACATGTCATATGGACAACGGGTATGTGGCCAGTCAAAAATGGCCAATAGGTCGTTTAGAGCATGAGAGTGCAGGATGAAAGACCTCTGAAGTGTACCTTTGGTTGGTGTGAGCACTGGTGATTGGAAGGCGAACGAGAAAGATATGACTTGTAACGATTAAATGGATGGGACATTATGACAGGGTCGTGACGTGGAATTTGTAGAGGGTGGTGGTAAATTGTAATGCTGAAAGGCGGTAAAAGTTTGGAGAGGGGGAGTTGGCATGCAATGAGGTGACACCACGTTGCGATGGGGTCCGCCTGGATTTGATTCATTCCAGACCCCCCCTCTTGAGTTAAAGGCAGAATAGTTGGGGTTGTCTGGGTTTCCTTTTTGACCACTGATCTGGGTGCATTCAGATCATTCATTGATCTGGGCGCATTGTTTAACATCATGTCGGAGCCTCCCCCCCCCTCCATTAAAAGAAGAATGGTTAGGGGGGGTCTGAAATCTTCTGTGGATCGTCCGATTGCACGTTGGTGGGATGGTCGTAGATCTGAGTGCACATCTTAAACATATTTTCGGACCCCCCCCACCCCCCCACCATTAAAGGTCGAACAATCGGGGGGTCTGAAATCTTTTCATAGTCATAGATCTAGGCGCTCACCACTCAATCATAGATCTATGCTCGATCTTTAATTTTCTAAGGCACGATTCAAAATATGGCACGAGACTTAGGCCTAATGAATTTTTATGGGTTTTGCGCAGTACTTCTTCTTCTCTTCATTTCCATGGGATTAGAAAAACACTTCATCATCCAAAATATTGCATTTTTCATCAATCATCATACATATTTATTGAAAAGAAACTGTTTAACCTATGTCCTACCCTACATCATTTGCACCTTTAGCCTAGCTTAGACTGTTGGACTAAGAAAATACTCTACCTAAGGGCTATTTGACCAAGATTAGGTTGTTTGGTCAAATTTATTCACTAACTAACCTATCATCTTGACTAAGATTGGACAGTTTAGTCAAGCTTATTCACTAAGACTATCAACATCAATTTAAAAGGACCTGGCCATGCTTAAATTGTATGGACCAAGCCATTGTTATTGCATGGGGCTTTATTTAATTTCTTTTATGCCCTATTTTATTCTTTTCTCATTTTCTTTTTCTTTTTTCTTTTTCTTAATGCAGCATTCTCTGCAAATCAAAAACATTGAAGGGAACAAAAATACAATCAACAGTTGATCCTATAAATTATAGAGTTATAACACAATTTACAAAACTTCTCTCCATCGCAACCTGGGTTAGGAACATAACACTTGTAGGTGCCTAAAAAGTTATGAGGGTATTCATCTCGATCCCAAACTGGTACGATTCTATCCATGTGAATACATGTGTTGATATCGAACATGGTAGAAACCACTTGATTACCGGTCATTAATGTATATAATTAACGAGTGCAAGGGAAGTCACGAATAATGACAATGATTCCCAAGGTACCCTAGTAAAATCCAATGGGTGTGAATCAATGAGCTGAATTCGAACACTCAGTGAAATATTCTGATCATAGGTCAATGATATAAACCTACTGTCAAAAACAAGGAAACCTGCCATTGAGGCATGTAGGTTCCAAGGTGCTGACTAGTTTCTAAGTCTAATTCCTGGATAATGTGATGAAGTCGACATGAATAGACTTGTTGAAGGAGGGCCATGATGTATCCCCTATCAATGACATGAAACAAATGTAGGATAGTGATAAATAATGATGGATCAAATGGAGACATAATGGCATGGGTATGAATATTGTAGAGTGGTTGTAAGGTTTATACTTCTCTTGAGCATTACGCGACATGACAATTGACTTGGCAACATTTGATTCGACGAGAAAATAATCCAAACATAATGTGATTATCACGATAGTGTGATGACAACCAAATTTTATCTTCGAATGATTCGAAAGAGTATGATGATTCGTAGAGTGTGATGACAACCAAAGGTTCTCTTCGAATGAGCCAAAAGAGTATGACGACGTATGGAATTTTGAATGACTTGGAGACAAACAGATTAACAAACTATACGACATAATGTAGACAGGTGCCATGTTCAAGGGTTTCAAACAATTGCCATAATTTTTCAAAAACTTGGCCCACTTCCGAAAATTTCCCCCCACCGTGATTGGCGAGTACCTATTTCTTATTTAACGAGCTAGAGGAGGATAAAAAATGCTCGTTATAACTCATCTTTGATGAGTCCCGTCTTCACATGTTTAACAAACTTGAAGAAGGAAGGGTTCGGTCCCAGATGGGTCCTTCACTATATAATTTTATGAGTCCATGGAGGGTAAACTTAATGGTATTTTCATATTTAGAGAGTCTAAAAATATGTTAAAGAAGACTCCAGATGGAATTTTTCGTAAGTTTAGTCTCCTAACCCGAAAAAGTATAAAATAATACTCAGCGGAACTCTCCTAACCAAGATGGTCAGGGTGTTCTTTTATCGTAAGTAGTCTGATGAGACCAAAAAAGAGATAAACTATCTCTCAACAAACGTGCTTTATAATTTACTTTAACGAGTGTGAAAGACAACAATATCACTCGACAATATTTTTGTGTTTAGGGAGTCTGAAAAGAGATTAAAGGAGAGTCCAAAGAGTCCTTTTTTCGTATAGCTTTTATGAGTCCAAAAAAGTGATAAAAGTATACTCAGTAACCTACTCTCATGTATTTACGAGCACGAGAAAGAACAAAGATTGATCTTGGTAACCTATTCTCATGTATTTACGAGCATGAGAAAGAACAAAGACTAAGCTTGAGAACCTATTCTCATGTATTTATGAGCACAAGAAAGAACAAAGACTAAGCTCGAGATTGGTTTCATTTTTACACAAGCTTGAAAACAAAGTAAAATATGCTTGTGTAGGTTTCATTTTTTCACAAAATTGAAACTAGAAAATAAACTATGTTTGGAACCAGTTTCATTGTTTAACGAGCTTAAAACCGAAAACTAACTATGCTCGAAATTTCGAAACTTCCCAACATAATGTCCATGGGTTTTGATGGAGGATACCCATGGGTGGTTGGTACTTTTCGCCCATATTAAGAAGCTATTGGATTAACTCTAATATGATAACCAGAGGCTGGAGACATTCCCCCAAGCTTCATTTCATTCATCGTCTCTTATCCTATCACCAAATTCTATACTAGAATAGACTCCAGGTTAC
>JASDQU010308753.1:32141-55571 GCA_032191745.1 Picea mariana
ACAAATGTCTAGAAGGCTACCTTCATTGCTTTGTCTCTAATAAACAAACACAATGGTTCAAATGGTTATCCTTGGCAGAATGGTGGTATAACACTTCCTTTCATACTGCAACAAAAATGACACCATTTATGGCACTCTATGGATACCACCCTCCTTCCATCACTTCTTATCTAAAATTAAAATCTAAGGTTCAAGCAATGGAAGATCACATCGAGCATCAACAAAAAGTTCTCCAAATCTTAAAGGATAACCTGACCATGGCACAGAATCGCATGAAACAACAAGTAGATCAACATCATAGTGAAAGAATTTTTGAATTAGGGGATTGGGTGTTTTTAAGACTACAACCATACAAACAGATGTCCCTCAAGAAATCCAAGAAGGATAATAAATTATCACCAAAGTACTATGGCCCTTATAAGGTTTTGCAAAATATTGGTACTATGGCATACAAATTGGAGTTGACTGCATCTTCACGAGTACACCCAGTTTTCCATGTTTCATGCTTAAAGAAGGTTATAGGTGACAAGATCATAGTTCAAACTATATTGCCAAAACTTGACGAGGAAGCAAAAATCATATTGGAGCCTGAAGCCATCATTGACACAAGAATTCGCCAGCTGAGGAATAGATCCATTTCAAAGTATCTCATTAAATGGAGGAAACTACCAGCTAAACATTCCACTTGGGAAGATGAGTCTTTTATACAGAAGCATCCAGATTTACTCAAGCATTGCAAACAACACTTGTCTCAAGGGGAGGGGCATTTTAAGCCCTAATACTGGCTCATTACCCCTTAATTGGGTCATATTACATTAGTAATGTTATTTTATTTATGTCGGCTTTATTCCATTAGTTGTAATTATACCTCCTAGTCTCCTATATATACTAAGGAGACATTTTCATTTGGAGTCATCTTGTACTTGAACATTTATGTGGGGTAAAAGGAGGTTGCCCCCTTGAAGAGGCTTATTATCTGAAATTATCTCTTTCTCAAGGCGTTGAGTACTTATTTTGAGGTTTTTCTATGCTATATTGATATTTGGTTCTTAATAGAGCTTTCTTCAATATTCAAACATAATCTATTTTTTCTGATAGTAGGAACTCTTCTGGTTGTTCGATGTAGACTTATTCTTCTAATTCACCATTGATAAATGTTGATTTTGCATCCATCTGATATACTTTGATTCTCTTGGAACATGCATAGGCCAAGATCAGTCTAATTTCTTCCATTCTTGCAACATGGTCAAATGTTTCTTTGAAATCTGCTCCCTCAACTTGAGCATATCCTTTACATACTAACCTTGCCTTGTTTCTAGTTACCTATCCATCTTCATTTAGTTTGTTTATGAATACCCATTTTGTACCAATCACATTTTTATTCTTCGGTATTGGAACTAGTTCCCATGTTTAATTCTTCTTTATTTTATTCAATTCTTCCTCCATGGCCTTGAACCAGTGTTCATCATTATTGGCTTCCTCAACGCTGCTAGGTTCAATTATGGATAGTATTGGAATGTGTCTCTACTCTTGTGTATGTAATCTTTTACTTCCTATGGTTTCTATTCATGCATTTCTGTCTCCAATAATTTGTTCTAGTGGATGATTTTTTTGAATCCGACAACTATGAGTCCTGGAGGGCATCTAAAATTCTTGTTGATCATTTTATTCTTGTTATTCTTCTAACTTCTTCACTTATTTCTATTCTTCTTCTTCTACCTCTTCTTCTTTTAGTTCTTCTTCAACTTCCTATTCATTGGAATTTTTTCTTTCTTCTTTGATATTCAACACATCTACTTCACCACTATTTACATTTATTATTTTCACTATCTTGTTGAGTCTCATATTTTAACATTTGTATTCCTTTCTTCTACTTGAGTATCTGACCAATATGCCTTTATCAATTCGAGAATCAAATTTTCCAATTATGTCATATTCTCTTTTTATGTATAATTTTCTTCCAAATACTCTGAAATATTTGACGTTTGTTGGCCTTCCCTTCCATAACTCATATGGATTTTTGTCACTATTACTTCTGAGCATCCCTGTGTTCAGGATATGAATGATTGTGTGCACTTCTTGCACCCAAAATATGTTGCTCAACTTATAATATTACAACATGGTTCTGGCCATCTTTATTACAGTTATGTTCTTCCTTTCAACGACTCCATTTTTTTGAGGTGTCTTGGCTGCTGAAAACTTCCTCTTTATTCCATGATTTTCACATAAATCCATGAATTATTTTGATTTGAATTCACCTCCATTGTCTGATATTAATCACATAATTCTTGAATCCATTTAGTTTTCAACCATCTCCTTGAATATTTTGAAATTTTTGAATGCCTCTTATTTCTTCTTGATTAAACAAACTACAATCATTCTTGTATAATCATCGACAAGTAGCATGAATTATTGTTCACCATTCAGTTCTTTTGTTATCATTGGTCCACATAGATCAGTATGCACAATTTCCAATGGCTTTCTTGTAGAGTGTTCCTTTGATCTAAATTTAATTCTTGTCGTCTTTCCTTGTAGGCAATTCTTGCATATAGTATTGGTCGGTTTCAAAATTTTAGGCATTTCTCTTACTGCTTCCTTTTTGTTGATTTTGACCAGATTGTCAAAGTTCATGTGTCCCATTCTCTTGTGCCAAAGCCAACTTACATTTTCCTTTCCGAAGCATCATCTTTCCTTTCCAATCTTATTTAAGATGTATATGTTATCCATAGTTCTTACCACTGTAGCCACCAATTTTCCTGACCCTTGTTTCCTTATCTCACATTTCTCTAAGTCAAATGTAAGTCTATGTCCCTGATCACACATTTGACTCGAACTTAGCAGATTACACTTCATGTTTTCGACAAGTAGGACATTTTCTACCTTGGCATCCTTACTTCCAAGCTTGATTGTGCCTTTCCCTATAATTTTGGCTGAATTATCATTTCCAAATGAAAATGATCCATCCTTTTCTTTCATTGGAGTTATAAATATGTTCATGTCCCCTTTCATATTTTTTGAACAACCACTATCAATGTACCAATCACTTCTTCTACTTTGGGCTTGTAGTGCAAGGGAACATTATTCAACATTTAGTTTATCCCTCTTTCTTATCCATATTCTTTTCTGATGATTGTTGAAGTCATGCTTTGGTTCCTTTGGAGGAACTGTCAATCTGTAATCTTTGGCCATGTGTCCAAAATTGTTGCATTTATAACATTCTACTTCATAACTTAATGAGCCAAAAATGTTAGATTTTATATTACATGCTTCATGAGGATTTTTGAGATCATTGATTTTAGTGTGGCCTTCATAGTTGTCTCTATTCTTGGCATAAGCTTTGCAGTTTATCGTTGTGTGCCCAAAATTGTTACAAGAAAAACATAAACCAAGAAAGATAGTTTGATACATGGGAGATCTTCTAAATGTCGCTTACTATTTCATCAAATCGCAGAAAGTAAGTTGCAATGTCTTCATCTTCCTTCATTTTTAGTTGTTCAAATTGACCTCTATAAGTTTGAAGCTTGGCCCCTTTGACTTTGGAATCTCCTTTGAAGATATTTTGAAGTTTGTCCCAAATATATTTTGCAGCGTCATTATGCATAACCTTGACATATAATGATTCGTCAAGACCATTCAAAATAACATTTTTATCCCTTGAATTTTTTTCACTAAGTTTATTTCCATATCTATCTATTGGAAGAGTGGTAGGTATTGTATATCCATCTAATACCACTTTCCAAACATCAAATCTATGTGCTTGTGCATATTTTTTCATTCGTCTGCTCCATAAGGAATAGTGATGTCCATTAAAATGTGGTACCCCAATATTAGTGTACTCCATGATCTTCCTTCTAGTGATTAAAATATTTTCTGAAGGACCTTCTCTGATACCAATTGTTGGAATACTTAGAGGGGGGGTGGTGAATCAGTATTATGCAATTTATTACCACTTTCGACCAGAATATATAATCATTAACAATTTATGCCTTCATTAACATTTCATGAACATATAACCATGATCAACATCACATCAAATAATCACATGCACAGTACACCATAATTTACGTGGAAACCCAAATGGGAGAAAACAACATAATGATTTCTTATATGTCAAAAGAATACATTCATAGGAATCTCCAACTTCCAAATTCTCCAGCACCAACTGGAACGAGGCTTCAACCCCTTGTTTACAGGCTCCAACCTAAAGGAAGCTACAACTCCCTAAATTCTCTAGCTACAACTTGAAGGAGGCTCCAACCCCCTATTTTACAAGCTCCAACCCGAAGGAATCTCCAACTCCCTATATTCTATGACTCCAACATGAAGGAGGCTATGACCCACTTTCCTTTCCCCATATTTTTTCCATGAAATATAAGTTTAGACTCAACCTATCACTACCATCGATCATGTCACTACAATTGTCTCATCAACCTATCATCCAACTTGTCACTGTCATTGTCTCATCAACCTATAACTACCATTGTCTCTGTCACTGTAACTGATATACAATCATCAACCTATGTGTCTCAACCATGTTCCATAACATGTACCAAAGACATTTACCATACCATGCATCAACTATGTACCAACATATGTATTATAACATGCATCAACCATGTACCATAAGATATGCCAAGTGTAGGTACCATAACATCAATGATGAGTAGGAAATCATATACCAAACCATGTAACATGTGCCAAATCATAAATCATGTATCAAACCTATACCATATAATCAATGATGTACCTCTACCAAGAACCAAATAATGTGCCTCATACATATGCCAATGTCTCAAAAATATACCAAAGACATGCCTCAAGAATGCACTATAACATCACTAATATGCAACCCTCAAAGCATGCATATAGACATACCATTAAACATGTAGTCACCCTACTGTATCAAATCTCAGATAAACATACCTTTATGGGCATCAACAAACTAGTACAGGCATCATTCTTCATATATGCCTTAGCCTCACTGGACGAAGATGATCCTCATGTGGGGCCTCATGTGATAGGCACTAAGCAACCCACAGGGGTGCCTCACGGGACACTAGTAGTCTGACCCACGGGGGTCAGCCAAACTAGGGTTTATCAGAAAACCCTCCCTCTTCTCTATAATATTGAGGCTTTCACTTCCTTACTCTTTTGCTGCCTCATATTCATCGTATCAGATTCGTCAATAGAACACTTTCTCACATAGAATATATTAAATAACTTGTGTGTATGAATTTACTTATGAGAGACTCTTTGTAGTGTATTTGTAATTTTTATAAGTAACTTCTTTCCTTAACTTTAGGACTTCTTTTACTTTCTTGTTACAACCAATTTACCCTTTATTTAATGACTTGTAACTGTTTAGGGGATTCTTAACCATTCTTTGGGGATTCCAACTTCATGAGAGAATAACTCCTCAATCGTGAGGAACCACGTGGCGTACCACCTACCATTGGAAATGACATGATGAGGACTATCCATCCATGAGGGTTTTGTATGTACTTGAAGTGTTCTTCAACCTCATTTTCCTCAGTCAACTTTGGTCATCATGACCACACCTCTGGGTTTCTTGTAGACTTCTTCAAACGGTGTTCCCATGAGGTCCATGATTAAAGATATGCCATAAGGGGACCACTTTGGAGACTTCTTCAATTATACCTAATTCTTCTAGAGGCCTCTAGACTTCCTCTAAAGTTGACATCAATGACAATCAATTTCCCAACAATAATTTCCTTTCTGACACCATAGGTGAGTAGATCTCAATCTCTAGAATCAATGATTATCTATGCCTAGCAACTTCTCTCTCCATCCCATAGCCAATTTCAGTCACCTATCTTCATCTATCATTTATATATATATGCTCTAAACAAGGCAATGAGAAACTCAAAAAAGGTTCTTTCCATCACCATGACCAACCTATGTGCCTCCAACACCATGAGGTTATTTTTCCTTGTGAAAATGACAACAAGCTTTGGATCTCTAGTGATCTAATCCAACTCACAATCTTCATCAATCAAATTAGTACACTTCCCACTTTCCACACGCACATATTCATTTCCTTGATCACCAGTAGATCCATGAATAATCATATTGATTCATTGTGGCCATGATCAAACTCAAGCCATACCATTAGGTATCCCAACATGACCAAACATGTGTAGAAGGGATTCCACACATTTGGCCACATGTAACCACTACAAAACTAGGACATACCCATGATTCATAAAAATATTGGGCCCCTGTGCATTGAAATCGACCTCATGGACAGTTCCTAGATATTATCTCCAACAAATATAAACTATCAGATCCAGAGTGACAAGTGAAGTTTGTGAACCTCGACTTCTAGGAACTCAATATTCACAAATCTAGGTAGGGCTCCAAAATATGTGTTTTTTTCATCTAAGTTAGTGGATGTCAAGCCAATATTTCATGGTAGTGACAATGGGTATTACACATTTTTTATTATTGAAATATCAGAAAGATCACTAGCCTCCACATGGGCCTCTCCATGATGATACAACATGTCTAGTTTGATATGTTCTCCATGATTATGTTGGAAACAAATCTCATGCAACAACACCAATAAATGATTCAAATATCCAACAGATCTACTATATGTGTAATTCCTCATGCAAAAACAATGGCATTTTATCTCCCTTGGTGGATCCCAATACCATATCACTCTCATGAGAGAGTCGAGGTTTACTAGGCTTTGACACCATATTAAAATTACAAGCATGGTGAGAGAAGTAATATAATCAATGAAAAAGCAAGCACAAATTCATAAGAGATTTTACCCTAATCCTTTACCAAGAAAACCAACACCTTAATAGATATATATTATTACCTTGGCCAATAGACTAGCCAAGTTAGCCAAACACAAGCCCCTTGAGGCATCTTTCAATGGAAACTACTAAGCCTTTAAATAAGATTCATCACATAAAATGTCACAGGCCAAGCCACTCAATACCATGGACCCATAAACTACCTACAATAAACCATCATTGACTCAAACTTGATCAAGTCAACAATGTCAATATTAACCTAATAGTTATAGTTGTAGAAAAAATTTCAAAAATCCATAAGATCGATGTGTCTAATTATTATTTTTTCACACATGTACCCACTTTAACTTTGTACTTCCTCCTCAAATTTCTAGGTTTACCAACTCAACTTTAATCTCTACAGTGGAGATTTAGTGTTTGAAACTTAATTTTCTATGGAAGACATGGTGGCACCAACACAACAAACATGTATGTATGGATTCATGAAAAGTGGAATGAATATTGTTGGCAGGAGTGAAAAGTATTGGAACCATTAGGATGGATTCTATGTAATCAAGGAGCAAAGTGGTAGAACACTAAAAACACCTAGCCAAAGCTTGAGAAGTTATCAACTAGTTCATAAAGGAATAAGTGGAAGTAGGTTAATGGATTCTCATTTTTGAATGTATCTTCCCACCTTCGGGTACACGTGTATAAATGTAAAGTTTTGGGCCTATTAATGGGTTGGATAGTATAAAGATAGTGCCTATATGTATTGCCCAATATATATTGGCTATATAACTATTATGTAATGTTGTTTTGCCTTGGTCAATGTTTAGAGGCTATGTCATGATGAATTCTATTGTAATGCAAATGAATGGAATGAGGCCCCCCTATCAAATTACGATTTATGTCCTGATGTATTGTGATGATGTCTTTTATTAATGTTCCTTATCTATTATGTGTAATGATGTTTTTTTTTATTGTATTATATATTTCACCTTTAGGTTTATATGAGAGTTGATCTGAATGATAGTGGTTAATAACTATCTCTTTATTTGGAGGTTGTGATATGAGGATCATAGGTTTGTAGTATTGATTATGAATGATTCCTAGGATGGAAGTTTGTTGTGTTAATGGAATTGATTAAAACTTTTCATGGTGCTTCTTGTGATATCTTCTCTATTAAGGGTATTGAAGATGTTAGCACCTAGACTACAAGAGACCCATTGTTGAACACAATGTGAACCTAGGTCTCAAATAGGGCCAACAAATGTTTCTATTGTTGGGAAACTATCATGAAGTGCATGGAATTTTGACAGTATGACTATGAAAAACCAAATGTATGTGTAGGATTGGTGGTTTAGACAAATCAATCACTTTTGAGTTAGTATATTAAGAGTTGTCGATCCACTTTGTTGCATGATGATCAATGACACCCATGAACTATTTTATGTATAATTTCTGGTGGTTTTGTTTGAATGATCGAGTAGAATAGGAGAGCATATATGACGACCTTGAAAAAGGAGGAGAGAGATCTAATGGAATGTTTGTAACCTAGTTGCATTGTAGAGAATTGATCATGAAGTCAGAAAATCAATTGATTTTCGAGTCAAAATCACAATAGAGGGATACATTATTGAATTTGCAATTGATTTCAGCCAATGTTTTTCATGAATAGAGGAACAATTCAAGAAGGAATCTTGTGGGAGGTTGGTAAAATAAATCTCAACCTAGGTGAAGATTTTTTTGGTAGAAGAACACTATATTATTTTTAACCCACAGTCATGGTAGCATAAGCACTTCTGTTTGAGGATGACTTGGGATGGAAGTAGAAAAAATAAGTTACTAAAGGCAGAAGATACCATGGAGAAGGTACCTCAAAGGAGCACATATCACATCTTATGCAGGTTTTAGATACTCTGAAGAAGCACCAGTTGTTGGCCAATATCAAGAAATGTGAGTTTTCTCAACAATATTTGGTGTATTTGGAGTATGTGATCGGTGGAGGGGAGGTCAAGATAGATCCTACAAAATGGAGGCCATCATGAAATGACAATTTCCTCCAAATGTCATTGAAGTGAGGATTTTTTCTTCGGAATCACAATACTTTTGGAAGTTCATATCTTCATGTTAAATGGTAGATTCACCACTCCACGTCATAACAACCAATGGTAAGAGTTTCCATTGGGGGGATTATCAACAGAAAGCCTTTGATGAACTAAAAAGAAGATGAGTCAAGAATCAGTGTTCGCACTACGAAACTTGCAGAAGCCCTTCGAAGTGGAGACAATGTAAGTGGGTATGTCATGGGAGAAGTATTGATGCAGGGAGGAAGGCCCATATGTTGTCATTCTAAAGTATTTCATGGGGTGGTTCTCAACTACCCTTCCTAGGAAAAGGATCTCTATGCCTTAGTACAAGTTTTCAAAAATTGGAAGCACTATCTGATGGTAAAGGAGACCATCATCCACACAGATCACCAACCACTATAGTATTTTCAGGCCCAAAGAAAGCTACAACAAACCAGGCATTACAAGTGGATGGGGCTTTTACAAAAAATCAATCTAGTCATCAAGTATAAGAAGGGAAGCACAAGTAATTTGGCATACATGCTTTCACAACCACCCACATACAATATTACAACTTTATGAACTTTGATGCACATGAATCCTTTTACCCATGATGCATACAAAGAGGCATGCACATAAGATGAGGACTTCAAGGAGGTGTTTCAACAACTACAAGGAAAAAATCATATAGAAGAAGGTGATGGAAAGGGTGACTATCATTTACAGAATGGTTTACTCTACAAGCTCGACAAGCTTTGTGTTCATAAAGGTGAACGATTGTAACTTATCAAAGAGGATCACACCTCCAAGTTTGCAAGACATTTTGGTATTGGGAAGATAAATGACAACTTACAAGGGTATGTGTATTGGCTTGGAATGCAAGAATATGTAGCACAATATATTAAAGGATGTATACTTTGTGGTACCAACAAGCCCAAGAACAGGAAGTAAGGTCTATACCATCCCTTACTTGTATCGACCTTGGGAAAGCATTTCCATGGATTTTGTGGGTGGTTTACCAACCACGTGGAAGAGACATGACTATTTATTTGTGGTAGTTTACATGTTTATCAAAATGTGCATTATCATGCATTGTAAAAATACCATCAATGGACATAAAGCAACAAACATGTTCTTTGAACAGGTCTGGGTGCACTTTGGGATACCAAGGAGAATTATCTCAAATAGGGATACCAGATTTATCAATGTATTTTAGACTACATTGTGGGAGAATATGGATACTAAATTGAATAGGTCTACAACATTCCATCCATAGATAGATGGGCAGACAAAAGTAGTCAACAAGAATTTTGTACACCTTTTGATGGGTTACAATAAGAAGCGTCCAAATACCTGGGATGAAAATCTAATCTATATACCACACTTTTAATAGATAATTCCACACTTCTACTACTAAGTCACCTTTTGAAAATTGCTTTGGATATTTTCCACCTTCACCCTTGGATGTTTTAAATGGACAATGAGGAGCAGTGAGGGAGGACCTCACAGGAGATGCATTAAAGGCAAAAAAAAATGTTGAGAAAATCAGGAAGATTGCTAGTGGGAAAACCCCCCCTTTATCTACACCAGGGTTTAGAATGTAGGTAGATCGATTAACCGTATAAAAGTCAATTAATTATCTATACTACTCCAAACATACCAAAACTCATATGAAGAAATCAAGGAAAAGGAGATCGGGTAACTATACCTCTAATCCCACATCTAGTGATGACCTCCTCGAACTTGGAAGTTCCGCTAACTTCACGCCTCCTCCCAGAGCTGAACTACATCCAAATATTGAAAAACAGAAAACTACAAGCATGCTATTCCATATATAAGTTAGGGTTAGATGTTAGAATGTCAAAACATAAACCAATAAAAGTATTAATACAAAATCATTTGGGACAGGAAAATGTAATTATTTTATTAATAACACAATGATTATACCCTTACAATCAAATTCGGAGACCGTTCCGCGAACCTGGTCCGAGATCCTCCTCACCAAGCTCTAAGTGCACCTTGTATGAAATTCTCTTCTTGGGAATTGAATGGGCTCAATGAAGGGTTAAGGGGATAATGAGGGAATGTTGAGTCAATTTTTCACAAAAGGCAGCAATATCTTGGGCAAGGAGGGGAAGTGAAATCGGGCAGAGTTTCATTGTTCTTATGCTTAGATTTGAAATGAGACCCCAAAACCTCCTTTTATATGACGAAAGGATGGTTATTTGGTTGGGTGACGGGCTATACCAGGTGGATTAGTTGGGAAACTACCCAATAGCCCATAATCTCAACGAATTCCTTGCAACTTTTTTATTTTTTGCAAATTTTGCAAGTATACACGGGTTGTAATGGTGTAGCATGTGTATGTACATGAGATGTAGTGGTGAAACAAGCGTATGTACGTAGGAAGTAATGGTGCAGGGCACATACATCTTCAAAAAAATGATTTTGTAAGAAGAGCAACTCATGAGTTCTTTGGAAAAAAATGCAAGTAAGAGAGACAAGTCCATGTATGCATGTGTAGAGCAATTTAGGGTTATAACAAATTCCTCCTAATGTGTGAGGTCATAAGATCATATGATGGCTGAAATACATTACAAAATTTTCACCAATGTACGAAATCAAGTGAGCTCGGGACCAGAGTTTGGGAGGTGCCATGTGAAAAATAAAAATTCTCTCCGAGGCGGGCATACCCATGCTCGGAATGAAAATAAATCATGGTTTCCAATCAAATACATTGCACATCCATGTCATATAACTATATAAAGTATATCCGGGAGCAATACACATCATATCTACATCTCAAAATAAAAGATATAAAAATACAGTATCCATCTTCAAGAAGCCAATAACGCCCGATGACTGGAGATGAGGTCTTCATAGCTCAAAAAAAAACTTCAAGATCTTAAAACATTAGGTAGGATTATAATGGGAGTGAATAAATCACTACCATGAGGTCTTCAACAACTCGTTAGGAAAAGACAAGAGGATCTCAGTGATCAGGCAGAGAACTTCATCAATTTTGAATCAAGACTTGACTAGACTTTCGGGATGGTCGAATCATGAGGTCAAGAGACAAACTACAGAAAGGTCGACTCGGCTTGGGTGAAACCTCCCTTGCACATAATAAGGAAAGATGATCAAACTTAGGAAGCATGGCATTGACATAAGTTCATGATGTAGGAGGCAATGCAAACTCTCCACGTGTCTGGAAGAGTAACCAAATGGAGGAGGACACAATTATATGTAGAGAGAAAAACTTCCTAAGGCCATACTCGATCCCAATGCTTGAGGAACAAACGAAAGGATGTGCTTTGTCCAAGGGCGACTCTTTGTGCTGCCAAAAAGGAATACATATTTCCCGTCCCCTCTTTTTGGGATATTTGATTTTTTTGTCTTTTTCAATTTTTTAAAGAGCTTGAAAAAAAATAAAAGAATGCTATGTTACAAAGGAGGAACGAGTGTTGCAAGCAATCAAACTATTTCTAGGTGCAAGGAACAAACTAATGCTCAGAGCAAGGAGACCTGTGCAAGAAAAGGACAATCGGGGAAAATTCCTCCATGGGTCAAGGTGTCAGGTCACAGAGGCAAAGTGATACAAGGCTTTCATATAAGGCATGCTTCAAAGGTTCAGTTGAGAGAAACATGGATCCGACATTAGGCCAAAGATGGAGAGATGAAAATACGATTAGTAAAACACAATGAAACACCCTTCAATGTAATTTTAACAAGCCCAAAGAATGTAAGCTCGGTAGTTTTTTCATGTTTATAGAGTCTGAAAAAATGTAAAAGAGGACTCCAAGGAGTACCTTTTTCGAAGATAGTCTAGTCGGTTCAAAAAAGGGTTAAACTTGCACCGAAAGACGTCTATTCAAAACCATTTTAATGAGTGTGACAAAGACAATATCACTCGGCAATATTTTTAATTTTAAGGAGTCTGAAAAGAGCTTAACTATGGGATCACAACATTTTTTCTAAATTTAGTCCCCTTAGCCCGAAAAAGTATAAATTCATTAAGGAGAACTCTCTCAACGAGACAAATCTTCCGAGGTGTACCTTTTTCCGCAATAATCTACAAGCTGAAAAAAGGGGTAAAATCATGTGAGTAGATGTTCTTCTGGACCAATTTAACGAGTGTGAAGTAACAAGGTCACTCGACGATCTTTTCAATTTTAGGGAGTCTAAAAATAGCTTAACTATGGACTCTATGGGGGTTCCTTTTTCGTAAGTAATCTCCAAGGCMTGAAAAAAGGTGATAAACCAAAACCAAGGAGAATGTTCCTTTTTCATAAATTTAGTCCCTCTGGCCTGAAAAAGGGTTAAACTTACACCTGAGAATACTCTTCTAGCAAACTGAAGTYCCTAGAGAATACCTTTATTCATAAAATTGACCGTTCAAACCGAAAAAGGGGTAAAATATCGTCGGACATGCGTGCCTTCAAATTTGAGTTTGGTGAGCATGAMGRGAAAAAAAATCGCTCGACAATATTTTCATGTTTAGAGAGTCTGAAAAGGGATTAAAGAAGACTCCAGARGGTTACTTTTCTTAGTTAATCCAGACAAGATCAAAAAGCATAAATCTCGTCGGATGTGCTTTTGGGTTTCAAAGTGAGCTTGAAAGACAACAAAGCGTACTCATTTTGGGAGTCCCAAGGGTGAGGCCAAGAATGATGGTGCATCAGAAGAATGAGGTTCAATCTCGTAATCATTATAGGACTAACAAGGACTCCCAAGCCTATATTCATTACAGGCAGCATGGAAGCCAAAATGAAAGAAGGATCTATCTAGGGCATTCATGTAAGCGTAGGATCTACCAACTAATTACGACACTTATAGAGTAGCAATGAAGGTTATGTGTCACACTTCGGTGGGGTTGATCTTATGGAAAAGGGAAAAAGACAACAAGATGCAAAAAGTGGAGGTGAAATCCTAACTTATATGCAAAAAGTTGGAAAAAACGACTTTTACCAAAGGACACTTAAAGTGACCCATCCCCCAAAAAGGTTACCAAACCAAAAGGAAAAGTRTATCATAACATCCAATAAGAAACTAAGGAATGGAATCAAATGATTTCCAAGAAAGGAAAAACGACAAAGGGGGTCGAAAAAGTGGCAAAAAGGGCCAAAAAAGTCTATAAATAGAAGTTGACAGCTCATTTTCACCATTGCATTTTAAAAATTGATCAGAAGGAGAAAAAACCCCTTTTCTAAAGAAGTTGATTCTGCAGCTTTAGTGGASGAAACGAACTTCTGCTCAGACCAAGTAAGTACAAATGTACCCCCCTTGCATTTCAATTCTTCATTTTTGTATTTCTTTTTGTTTTTGAGGGGGCACGCTCTCCTAAAAAGAGTTTCCTTGCATGTACGCAGGTTGTCCAAGGAAAACCCGCGTATGTACTCAGGCAGAAAATACTCTACCTGTGTACATATGCCACTGTGGCCAAAACATCCCATGTACACCCTCAAAAGCTTGGAAAAAAAACTTTAAATGCAAGATCTACCCCCTTTTATCTTCCATGGAATAGGATGTATGTCCATTGGAGGGAGAGGGAACATGAGGACATTGATATACTGGTCGATGAGGACCCCGCTTCCATTGTCGCATTGAAACAATGTGGGATGTGGAAGTTCTTTCAGTGTCCATTTATGAGGGAACAACCCAGGATACTAAAATCCCTAGTTGACTACTGACATCCAGATGTAGAGGCATTCATGATAGAGGGATAGTCATTGACTCCAATGACTGAGGACATTTACTTCTTGATTGGCCTCTTGAGGAGAGGGGAGCCAGTCAATATGCAAACATTTCCCCCTAGGCCTTTTAACATCGAGGACTACATCTAGATGTATTGCGAGGCTGGCACTGAGAAGGTAGGTTCTCAAGTGCCAATTCACAATATCACCAGTTTGTCTCTAAGATTTATCTTGCTACTTATTTGGTGGATTACTGGATTTGCAGCCCTTCACCAAGATTCTTGGGCGCACATGCATTGTGCCATTCAGTTCTAGAAGGCACATATATTAGACTAGAGTACGATCATCCTTACATGCATGAAGAGACACTTGACAGAGTGTTGAGAATGCAACAACAATAAATTCAGTTTTGGCACTATTCTTTGCTCATTCGTCTTAGAGAGAGTGCCCAATATAAGTCCTAGAGAGACTGTACGGGGGAATGTGTCCTCCTTCCCAACAGTATGCATACAGGTAGCACTACTTCCACGAAAGGGGGGATGGAGGACCATAGAGGCCTTCGATGACAATTTTTTTGTCTAGTGGGTATGACAGATTCCAGCGATAGAGGACTACCCCTATGCTGGAATCAACTTTTCTAGGGATCCGAATGTTCCCATGCCTCCTGGAGAGGAGCGAGGAGAGATAGGTAACATGTTTTTTAAAGTTATTTAATTTTTTATTGTTTTTATATATATCATTTTTATATATGTATCAAAGTACTAACTTTTATGTATCTGTTATGTACAGATGTGGGACCAGTGCACCCGATGGACTTCATGAGGACTTGGTAACGTCCTCAACCAGAGGCGGGACCAGCAGTAGCTGCAGTGGGACCTCCATCTGGAGAGGCTGAGAGAGTTTTGAGGCGGGTTGAGCACAACCTGGATGTGCTCACTCGTACATTACCCATGGCCAAGATCGAGGATCTCCCACCTTCTATGCAGCCTCATGTAGTGGGGATGCCACAGACTTGGGTCCATCTCTTCCGGTGTTTAGCCAATGTCGTTTTTCACTATGGTAGGGCCAATAGGCCTCGATCTTAGATAGGATAGACTTTTATGTGCCGAGGGCACCACTGTATATTTTTTGAGGGAATAAGCCCCACGATGTATATTGAACCTTATTTTTTAGGCGTTCGTGCCCACCTATATAATCATGACATTTTTTGGACATACATACATACATATATATATATATATATATATATATATATTCGTCTTATGGATCAATTTTTTTTACAAATGTATGTACATGTGTATGTGTGTGCTTCTTTTTATATGTGTGAAACATGTCAATCTAATACTTGATTAGCTAGAGTATATGTCATTTGATTAAATCTCCTAGGAGCATGGATATACGTAATGTAATCAAAGTAATGTTCTAAGAGACGTACCCTAAGGAAACGTCGGTGCAAAGTAGGATCATAAACGCGGTAAAATCTATTTAATTAGGACACAACCAACTAAGCATCTAAGTAAACCTAGAGGTGAGAAATGCCATGTGACAAAGCATCATGAAGAAACTCTATCACTGCGTTGTACTCGATGACATTGTTTGTGGCGTCACCTAGAAAAATACCTCCGGATGATATCAACTGGCCTCCAAGTGTGAAAATCACCCAAGCTACGGAGGCAAGCCTCCGAGTGTGTCGAATAGCGTCTTCCATGAACCCAAAGAACACCTTTGATCCACTTGAAATCTACCACAATGAAAGAGAAGACATAAATAACTACACATCCATAAAACAAAAAGAAAAAAAATTGTATAATAACTATACATATGTACAAGAAGTCACCCAGGAGACCAACCTAAGAGTAATACTTCTTGAGGTAGAGCCCATTTCTAGACTCTGCCAAGGAATTTCCGTCAAAGTCAACCAGATGGTAAGCTCCCTTCTTTAAGACCTCTTTCATGATAAAAGCTTTCAACCTGATGGGTTTGAACTTGCCCGCCCCCAAGGGATCTTTTTCTTGATCATAGACCAGGAAAAGATCGTCTTCGAAAAAAATATGAGGATGAATGGACCCATCGTACTGACACTTAAATCATTGCTTATGAGCCTCATTGGTCGAGGTTGCATCATGACGCAACCTCAAGCGGTGAAGTGTCCGACAGTAATTCCACTGCCAAATTTAAAGAGGAGATGTGGCACTCAATAGGAAAGATTACTTCCAGCCCGTATACGAATTGAAAAGGTGAGAAACTGATGGAAGTCTTTACAGACGTTCGGTAGGCCCACAACGTTGAGTACAACATCAAATGCAAATTTGACTTGGCAGAATTGATCCTCCGCTGAAGAATAGTCTTGAGAGACTTATTCACAACTTCAACATGACCATTCGCTTGTGGGTAGTAAGGTGATGAATTTTCTTGCCTTAACCCAAGATTTGATGTTAACTCAGTCATCATTTTGTTTTGGAGGTGACTGCCATGGTTAGTGACAATCTCCTTCGGGATGTCGAACCTTGCTACTATCTGGAAAAAAATGAAAAGAGTCATTGTTTCTCCATCATTGTTAAACGTTTGCATATCCTTGACCCACTTTGTGAAGTAGTCCACTGCTAGGATGATGTAACGATGCCCCCTGGATGAAGCTGGGTGACATGTAGTAAATTCAATCCCCCACTTGGTGAAATGAATAACAAAAATGGTAGGAAACATGGGAGCAGGATGTGCCCGCATATTCTGAGAGAAGACCTAACACGGATGGTACTTATTGACCGCCTCAATGCAATCCTTAATTAATGTAGGCCAAAAGTAACTAACATGTAGAATCTTTTGGGTTTTTTCCAACCCAGACAAATGACTATCACATGCTCCAATGTGGCATTCATTTATAATGAGATTTTCTTCCTCATGTATAAGGCACCGGTGAAGAATGCAATCTACACCTCGACGATACAAAGTGTCATCGAGTATGAGATAGTTTCGTGCCTAATGGCGAATGCATCGATGCTCGTCGCAAGAAGAAAAATCAGGGCACTTCAAAGTCTGTAGATAGACTAGTATATCTCCATACCATGGGTTTGAATATGAGATTAGAAAAATATCTCCTTTTATAGGTGATTCTTTGAGTGTGACATCACTAGATTCGACCTAAAGTTCTAAAATAAGTTTTGCAAACACCAACAACTTTTTAGATTTCATGGAAACAAAATCCAAGATAAATTACTAGAGGATTACAATCCATCTACTAATATTTGCGCCAATGACCCGTCATGTCAACGCATATTGAAAAGGGTTCACAATGGCAATGATAGTGGTCTTGCGAAGAAAAATGTAATGATGGAACCATTGGACAGCATGCATTGCTACGAAAGCAAGCTTATCAACATGGGAATAGTTGATTTCCGACCCAACCAAGACTTGAATCAAGTAACAAATAACATTATCCTCGAGCAGATCATCCTCTTGAACCAAGACCATGTCGATGGTCGACTCTACGACAACCATATACAACAAGACATCTCTGTTATAATTAGGATGTCGAAGAAGAGGGGTAGACGTAAGAGTGTGTTTCAACACTTCAAAAGACTGCTAAGTGGCTTCGTCCCAACATAATGGGACTCCCTTTTTCAACAAACGCATAAACCCTTTAGTGATCTCGACGTATTTCGCGACAAAACGCCGAAGAAAGTTCGCTTTCCTCTATAAGCTCTGAAGTTGGGGTATTGTGCACGTGGGAGGCAATTGAACTATCACCTCAACCTTGAGAGGATCGATCATGATCCCTGTTGTCAAAATAATGAAACCTAAGAGACGACTCAATGTCACGCATAATTCAAGCGAATCTGATAGTAGCGACATTGTTCGAATATTAGTCGGCGGTGTGTGTGATGATCAGATCTCTTGCGAGAGAGTGATGCTAGATCATCAAGGTATGCCTCAAATATATGTCTAAGTTCATGGAAAGAAAACAGCATGGCCCACTGCAAAGTGGCTCCATCATTCTTCAAGCGAAAAGGCATCTTACGATACGCGAACATGCCCCAAGGAAAAATAAAAGTTTTTTTATGTTGGTCTTCGGGTTTGATATGAATCTGGTTATATCCTGAAAAACCATCCATGAATGAAAAGACCTCGTAACCCTCACATTCATCGACAATCTAATAAATAAATGGGGTGGGAAAATTATCTTTCAGACATGGCTTGATCAAGTCACAGAAGTCCATGCATACGCGGATCGTACCCTGCTTCTTGTTAACCGGAACGGGGTTTGACACCCATTCCATCAATTGCATGGGGTAGATAAAACTGGCTTTAAGAAATTTCTCTACCTCATCCTTAATTGATACCTCTTTTCGAGGATTCACCAGACAAAGCTCTTGTCAGAACAACTTGGCATTAGGATAAGTCATTATTTCATGTTCGACGATTTTTGGGTCTATGCATGGAATTTCCTCGTAAGACCAAGCAAAAACGTCGCAAAATTCTTTAAATAAGTCTATATAAATTTGAATCTCTTCGAGGGAGTAGTCCGCTTTGATGAAAACATTCTCCAGCATGCCAAGGGTTCTAGAGATATCTATGGGGATCATTTTAGAGATACTCGCCATATTACCCTCGGCGTAAATTGTCTGCGTAGCCAGAGGATTAATAGGATAAGACCTATCTCTATTCATAGTCAAAACAAATTTTCCTTCCTCTATTCTCCTTAACTCCAGGAGGAAGTAAGATCTATGATGGAGATCATCCCAGGTTTTGTCTGGACCGATAAATGCCTCAAGAATCACCTCGTCTGAGGGCAAGACTAGGTCTAAATAATCTATAGTGGCAAGAGAACTTTGAGCCCAAATAGGCTTGCGAACTGGATCTAACTCCTATGCGGGAGTCGGATCAGGGTCGCCTGAAGCTTGTTGGACAATGTTGTACACAACTTCAGCCGCAGAAAAGGGCATGGCCATGCCAGAATTCCTTGTCCCCTCCATCAAAGCCTATGGGGAAGGAAGAGTCCATAGATCGTAAAAGTAAGTTGTTTGAAACAATGACATTTGAAAATTTTCAGCCCTAAGCTGGTCGGGGGCAGTCAATATAAGCTTGACATCCAGAAGGTGGCAGGTAATCGAAAGTACCATTCAACGATGGAAACAAACGTACCCCTACGTTGATGGTGTCGGGCTGAGGATTATCAATAATTGGGATCGTGGATGCCCTCGATGAAGGGTCAGGATGGCAGAAAGACAAATGGTCAATGGTCACAATCTGACCCTCATGTGAAAAAAACAAGATCTAAAAGACTGTAGCAACCACTGCTTGAATTTCATAGGTCCAACTCATTCCTAACAAAAGGTTATAGTCGAGAGGTGCATCGACCACTTCAACTTCGACACATACGGTCTTTCCTCCTAACTGCATGGGGAAAGAAGGAATGATTCCATGTGGTTTGAAAAAACGATCATCAAATGTCGTAAGAAATGTAGGTGAAGGAGACAAAATGGGTTGGTCGATGGCCTTTCAACGCACCAATGACATCACGCAAGTAGAGGCGCCCTCGTCAACCACCGTATGGAAGATATTTCGAATAAACTATTTCATGGTGTAAGGAACTACTATATGAAATGCAACGTGGTAAGGGAGATGAGGTTTCAAGTCGGTTGGATCAAGGACGATCGCTCTCGAGTTACAAATCTCTGCAAATCCCAAGGCGGATAACAAGGTTTTTCTCTGCGAAGGGAAGCTCTGGAGGACTTCCAAAGCGTACATCGCAAAAGGGGTTTGTGTCAAATCTTCCACAACGGAGTATTTCTGGGTAGCCCTCTCATTTGGATTATGAGAATATTTCTTGAACGCACCTTTGGGGATGTGTGTCATTGTTTATCCCATCATCTTCTCAATCTGGAGAGGAACCGGTGGGTTTGTAGCTTCTTTACTCTTTTCGACAGATTTTGACATTCTATAATATCGCTTCATGGTCGCTATATGAGCATCACCTTTCAACATGTAAACATTCACAACCAAGTTATTACCAGTAGACGCGAGGGGTCCCTGACTGCCCCCTTTCGTGCTCGAGGATGATGAAGCTTGAGCCATGTCTTTTCCATGTGGAAATGGGTTCATCAGCACAGCAGGTTGTTGCTACACCAATAGCTTTTGAGCCTCCACAAGTCGAGGGAATAGGTGAGTCGAGTGGTCCTCCATGAAAAGGTTACACGGATACTTCGACTTTCTCTTCTATATTTTTCCCCCGCCAACATTGTTATTAGCCTTTTTTTCCCCTTTTCCCTTCTTGTTCCATTGTTTCTTCTTTCCTTTAGGCTGCTAGTTGGCCTTCGGGTTCGTCGACTGTACACTGTGTACGTCTGACATTTGGGTAGGGGGAACATCCGAACCAGAGGTCTAGATGGTCGCAGTCTTTTGTATCGAAAATTGTTGCAATTGATTTGACAACATATCATTGGACTTNCGGATACTTCGACTTTCTCTTCTATATTTTTCCCCCGCCAACATTGTTATTAGCCTTTTTTTCCCCTTTTCCCTTCTTGTTCCATTGTTTCTTCTTTCCTTTAGGCTGCTAGTTGGCCTTCGGGTTCGTTGACTGTACACTGTGTACGTCTGACATTTGGGTAGGGGGAACATCCGAACCAGAGGTCTATATGGTCGCAGTCTTTTGTATCGAAAATTGTTGCAATTGATTTGACAACATATCATTGGACTTTCCTTGTGTTGATCCCACAATACCATCGGCATGGGGTCCAAAATTTTGTTTGGTCTTGTCGAGGATGGACCGTGGTGCGTCTAGAAATATCTCATAGAGCATGTCGGACTCAAAGTAAATAAGTTCAAGCTATTTCACTCTCATTATCGCCTCCTCCTCTACAAACACTCAAGAAGTTGAAACATCTTTGGATACAATGGGTACCAAAGACTTTAGGAACCAATCCAGCAAGAAAGTCGATGGGACCTGTACCTTAATCAAGATTTTTTGACGTCGTCATTTTCGAATGTGGTTAGAGATATGGTCAGATTTAGTCTGCTCAAAGTTGGCCAGCATTTCAGTGCCGACATTATATCTCACGAGGAATTGGAAATGGTTTAGGAAGACCATCACCAAGTTGTTAAAGTAAGAATACCTTGAGCGGTCAGGCTCAATATACCATTTCACGGCACCCTCGATCAGAGTGTGTTGAAAAAGGTGCAACTTGATGGAGTTGTCATGTAGTGAGTGTGATGAGCACCATAAGTGGAAGGTTTTCACATGATCACCTGGGTCTTCACCAGGTTTGCCTTCGAATTTTGGAATATCTGAGGGCAACTTAGTCAGCATGGGGGGCCAATGCAGATCATGACAAATTGGGTCGTTGAGAAACCTTAACAAGTCTAGTAGATGTAGTGTTTCCAGAAATGGTAGTTTAGGTTGGGTACTATGTACAAGAAAAGCGGGGCTTGGAGTTTGACTAGCACCAGGTCGCCAGGAAAAGTTGGACTGCTGGACAGGGTTCTGGTAGAAACTGTGGCCTTAACTAGCATACGAAAACTACATTTGTTGGGATATCATCAGTTGACTCCCATAATTGGATGACATGGGTTGGGCTGGTATTTATCCCTACATTGTGTTCCAAGGATTTTGGAATGGGATACCCCCAACCGATCCAATAGGCATAGGTATTGAACCTTACTTGAGGTTCCATTGACCAAGGAAGGGGTTTCCCCCGACTGGCATCCCTTGTGAGGGAACTGATCCCTGCTAAGGATTCCAAAGTCCTTTAGAGGAGAAAACTCATGTACTTGCCCCATGTATAGGAATAGTACCCTGCACAAGGTTATGTTTCCCAAAACTAGGGTTTCCCCTAGTCGAGAAGGGAGCTGAAGAAAAAGTGTTGTTCCCAAATGCGTCAAACAAAGAGAACGACATGTATCCCACCAGTGTAGTGTAAGATGATGGTCCTAAACTGCTTGCTCAAAACAAGTTGTAGTTAGCATTTGGCCTGATGGGTTGCTGGAAAGCACTACCAAGCAAGGGGGGCGGAGGAGGTATATGACCCCCACTGTAAGGGATAACATTAAAGGGGACTGAAGTTCCCCTAGTAGACCTTTTCATGGGAGCGTTTGAGCTCACTGACCCCAGACCCATGGTCTGTAAGGTGGAGTAGGTAAGGATTGAGTTCGAATAGAAGTCGAGCATCACATATGAGAATGGAGGGTTCGTCGCACTCTGCGTAAACGGAGCAGTGGTCGTTGCCAATGACGATATCATACCACTTCCCGAGGTAGAGGGAGTCGAGACCACTGTGGTCCGGACTGGTGAAGGTGTGTTAGGAGGAAAAATACCCCCTATGGTAGTAGCCAAAATGGGAGTGTGAGGACTCCTGAACGAAGTAGCAGCATTTTCTTCCATGGCTTCTTGTAAGACTAATTGACGCTCGGAAGGTGTCACCTTAGAATGGACAAATTGTACTAAGATTTGCATCGACAAGTCAATAATCGAAGGGTTGGTTGGCTCGAGAGATTTCACTCCAAGTTTAGAAATAATATTTTCCTCTAGAGTAGAATAATCTCCTCTCGGAGCAGGCTCAGGCACAATTTCCTGCACCCCGGTGGCTTCGAACAACCCTTGTTGGTGAAGTCTTCGTCGTAACGGTGGCGGAGGTGGATCTAAAGAAACCGATGGTAGGCCCTGAAGCCTTCGTGACCGAAGGAGCTCTTGATATTTCGCTTTTTGAAAAGATCATTCGACACAGTAAGGCTTAACTAGCGTTTAAAACCAAGCACACACTAGAAAAATTCCTATAAGACAAATCAAGCAAACAACTATCTAGTAGGAATAACAGTTATGCCAGCCAACACTAGAGAAACTAACCAGTGCAAGTGCAACTCAAATATGGAAGCACCCTCCAGGTATACTCTATGAAGTGCGACCCG
>JASDQU010308753.1:66863-82219 GCA_032191745.1 Picea mariana
AAGGGTTTCCCAAAACAATTATTTGTGTTATCTTGTGGATGGTGTGTCATTGTACTTTATTTTTCTCTATTTTCCGCATTTTATCTATTTTATGCATAAGTAGAAAATCAATAACTAAATATTTTGGAGTCTAAAGGAATTTTAATTTCATAGTGTAGATTTCAGTTTTATTTATTAGATTTGTTGTGACGAACTATTCCAGTGGAATATCCATGGCACTTTACAGATCAAGTAGTCTTTGAAGGCGACGTGAACTATACTTATTTATATGAGGTAGTATCATTAATAGTGTCTTAAACCTTTCTTTTCTAAAGCATCGACCATAAATGATTAATTACATATTAATATAAATTATTATTTTGAGACATTGACATAATGTTTTGGTGTATTTAGTGTGGGTGAAAATTGATCTCTAGAATTTTTATTAAACATTGGTCTTTTTCTTAGTAAATAATTTTATGATTATATTCAAACCATGTATTTTAAAGCAATAATTTACCATATGTATTTATATTTTTCACAATAATATCCAGTAGTCTTATTTGTTCTAGAGAACACAAATAAGCAATTGGACCCGAGTTCAAGTCTCGAATAGTTTTGACAAAAAAGAACCTCGTATTAAAACATATTCGTTGAACCTTTTTTATTATGTAAATAATGGTTCACCATTTAAACACAATGTAAGCATGATACACCCCTTAATATTACAAACATTGTAATTGTACAAGGATTAGTATAGGCCAACGAAATTAATTTTCCAATCCCATTGGTTAACCCTTATATAGGTTATTGGAACATGAATACAAACACTTCAACGAGAACTTTAAATACACATGGTCTTGCAAAGGGGGACTAGATCTCAATTTTTCATATTCCATTTTCAGTTTGTCAATTAAACATTCTATATAATGATATCCACAAGTAGCTATTTCAAAATGATGAACCTAGAAACTTCCAAACATATTTGGTTTGATGAGATAGTTAGATAGATATGTATATGACATCAAAATGAACCCTCAATCATAGATATGACCCTCTATGTTTTTTAATAATAATAAAATCAAAGGATACTTTTCTTGGGATTTTTGGTAACATTGAAATCAAGGGATTTTCTACTTGAGTTCTCTAAGTAATATTGCAATGAAGAAGGCATGATAACATCCATGACCCACAAACTCACAAAGTTCATAGGGACAATAAAAAAAAAAAATTTTATATCAAGACTTAACAACATCCACACCCATGATTGTCCCTTCTTGTTGGCACGAAGGGAAAACCCTGGGTTCACACAAATAAATAACCAACAAAACCCTTAGACATTGACCCTTTCGGCATCACCTGCAAGAAAGTGAAGTATCACCCGAGTCATCTAGAGGGGTTGCATGAACCAAGTTTCTGTAGTGATGAGGGGCAGTGAGGCATTCAACATATCTCTATTATACACTATTCATTCTCTTACTATGTGTGTGGTTTCCATTACTTAACAGTTACTTATCATGCAACATATCCCATGTGCGAAAATAGTTTACTTAAAATTTATTCATTCATTGTTAGATTCAGTGTGTGATATTATATCATACATTAGTGACATATTTAGAATACGAAGCCTTCAACATCATTGTGCATCATCAATCACATGTTAAACATTCAACATATATATATTATTCATCTATCACATTCATTAGAATAGAACACACATAGAATCACATCAAGACACAAGTTTTAATGTGGTTCACCCCAATCTCGAATACATCCACGACGATTGGATTCTTATTTATTCATTTACAATCTTCATTACAGTTGTGCACTGCACTCACCAAAAAAGTGCAACAATAAACATTACCCAAACCTACCTAGTCGTTCTATTGTAGTGCAAGCCTACCCTGTAAAACCTCAGTCATACATCCGCACACTTAACCAAAAACTTAGGATGAACTCTTCAACACTCGATAATAATGACAATAACCACTAAAAGATCAACTTATGTCTATCCCTCCCTTTACATATTTATACATAAAATATAGGGCTAAGCTTGTTACTACATAGTTACAAACTAGACAAGATGTCTCCAAAATCCCAATGGTTTATAATCGTTTTCCGCCTTTTATGCACCACTTCGTCTCTTTTCCTTCTATCACATTCTTTGACCCATTAAATTTTTCTCTCGTCACGCGCTCTGGTCAATCTTCTAACTAAATTTTATTCTTTAACTTGCTATGGCGCAGATCCCAAAACTTATCCAAAACACCTATCCAACAAGCCCCCAACACTCACTTGTGGCTCGTTCCGAGCCACTTGGGCATTCTTCTAGTTCACCATGAACTTTTCGAATGTTTCCTTTGTTTTCATGGCCTTCTCCCTTGCCTTTGTCTCCTTCTGAAAAATTGTGTCAACTATCTCGGTAGTATTCTGAGCCTGCAACTTCTCAAAACTTTCTTCAACTGCTTGTTTGATCATACCTCGGGTAGTTGTTAAGGTCGTTGTCACCCTATAGGCTTCTTCCTACAAAAATTTGATATTTTTCACGTGATCTTATTGCTCTTCCCTTAGCTGATTCATTTATGAATATAGCTTCTTTTTCTCATCCATTGTTGTTACCACCTTTATGGTGGTAATGTACCCATTACTTCCTTAAATTTTTGCACCTTGGCCTGCGTAGCTTGTATCTTCTGGCTAAGCTCCGGTAGCTCCACGTATTCAGTTAATTTTGTCCATACGCCCATGGTTTATGTGTAGAAGGGTCCTCCCCTTGTGATGGTAGACCATTAATACGTACAATCAAGTTTGTATCAATTGAGACTGGCATGTCAAGCCATAGATATCCTCCATGGACGTAAATTAGCAACATATTTATGTAGACATTAATATTGTTGCTTCTTCCAAAGTGTGGTATGTCGAATAGGTTCAAAATTCTATCTTTCTGCAACCATGTGGCCCATATCTATGGCTCTATGACAACTATCTTTTACTATGTGTTAATGTAGCTCTTCAAGTATTTACACGGCACTAGCTCCAGAAATTTCTTCTCGTTTGTAATGTCATGGTTGACATACATCTAATACGATATCATACCTAACATGTCTCCATCCATGATTAATCCATCTAGAATATCTAGATACATGAGTGGGTACTTCGCATCTTTTAACAATTTGACTGGTTTTGCGGATGACTTTCTTGGTGGTATGTAATCCCTAGGAAATCTTGGCTCTTAGGAAGAATACCCAAGGGTCTCTTCCACTACTGGTTGACTTCTTTATTTATTTTGTATTGATGTCATTGTTGTTTCCTTTGGTCATGCCATTGCTCTTTGCAAAAATTTCCCTGTGGCGAACACATACACCTCAGCGCTGCAACTCCTTCTCACTCAAACTGTAACTGATAATAATCTTTCTTCGTCGACCCTTCACATGTTTTATAATCCCACAACAATTGTTACTTCACCTTCGCGCCAAAACTTTTTGTCTAATCCACTAGTGCTCTGCATTCAATACTTGTCTTAACCATATATTAATTCCAAATCCTCCATCATATCTTCTTCTAGATCCATCAGTCAGTTACGATCTCTACAGTACTTTCCATTTATTTCTACGCGTCTTCTGCAGTTTTAACATGATGTTTCCTCACAACTRTTTTTTCTTGTCATGTTTCCTCATAACTATTTTTTCTCGTCATGTTTCCTTATAAATTATTTTTAACTGTCATGTTTCCTTTTTAAGGATCTTAACTTRTATCTGCATAATTTCCTCGCTCTTCACAATATCCTTTCTTTCTATGTGGTCTCCTTTATGCATAGCTTGCTCCCTCTAACTTTGTGCACTTCTATATGTTTGTATCTCTTCTGCGACATTTTCCTACATACCCTTATTTACTTGCTAGTATTAACTCTTTCACTTTCTAATTCTTCTCTGAACATTTTTCTTGATTTTTCCCTTTTTCTTACCTTTTCTTTCTTTTTTCTACCTTTTCTTTCTATGGTACACTGTGATACAAGATCTATAGTACATATCTTGCCTAGTACGAACTAGTGGTCAGAAGCACGATTGTCCATGTACACTTTCAGTCGACTCCCATTAACAAATCCTTCTATCACTTCACCATTCAGTGTTTCCAATTGAACGACGCCTTCTTTTGTTACATATTGGATCACATAAGACCCTAACCAATGTGTTCTGAACTTCCTAGGATGTTGTAAGAACTTATTGTCATAGAGCAGTACTAAATATCCTTTTTGGAACTTATTTTGCTTGATGTGTCTGTCATGCCATGCTTTTTCACGAGATCTTTGTACTTGCTGATGAAAACCTACTATAAATCGATCTTCGTCTAGTGACAATAACTATGATAGATTTTATTCTATTGCACTAGAATCCATTAGTTTTGTCATCGCAACAATGCGCAAACTTGGTACAATAAAATCCATGAGCATGATTGCTTCCTGACCATACACTAGTCTAAAGGGTGTTTGACTTGTAATTGTCTTACATGTGGTTCTATAATGACATAACACTACATGAATCCTTAAATCCCAKTTGTCCCATCCTACATTACCTATCTTTGCCAATGTGTTCTCTAGTATCTTATTGAAAGCTTCCATTGTCCTGTTCGCTTGAGGGTGATACAATGTACTCTTTTGATGGTGGATCTGGAACTCCTCTGTCAATGTTGCAATAGTCTTGTTCAAAATGTGACTCTCATGATTTCTCATAAGCACTCTAGGACACCCAAACCTTGTGACCACATTCTCAATAATAACCGCGTTGTTGTTTATGCACTATAATCTGTAAATAGTTCTTCCTCTGCCCATCTAGTCAAATAGTTCGTTGCAGTAATTATGTACCTGGATCATGATCTTCTATCTATTGGATTAATCATCCCACCAAAATCTAATTCCCATTTATCAAATGCTTATAATGTGACTTGCGGGTTCAAGGGCATTTCATCCCTTCTAGATGGCCTTCCTACTCTTTGATAAGCATTGCAACTCTGACAATACTCCTTAGCATATTTATGTAGAGTGGTCCACCATATCCGCACACATAGGATCTTTTGTGTTGTCACCTTTCTTACGTAATGACCTCATGCTATTCCTTCATGTGCCTCTTCTAGTATCATTGGTCTCTCATGTTCCACTACACAACGTCATGATATCCCATCTACACATAACTTATATATATTGCCTACTATCAATTGATAATCTACTGCTTTCGCCACTAAATGTTTCTTTTGTACCACTGTCATGTCAGATGGAGCCACTCATGTATTAAAATATTGGACAATCTCTGCAAAGTAGTCATCCACCATTTGAACTGAAAATAAGTGCGCATTTGGTAAACTATCATCTAGATTCCCCGTGTCTTCCCCTGTCAGTATGTGAAATAGATGATATGGATATGCATTTAGTTTCCCTGGCTTCACAATGACTTCAAATTCGTACTCTTGGAATAACAGTAACCATCTGCAGATTCTCCCCCCCAACATTGGCTTGTTCACTAGGTATCTTAATGCAGAGTGGTTTGTATACATCTTAAAATGCAACCCCAAAAGTAGTGTATGATATTCTACAAGGCATATACCATTGATAAGCCTTCATGCTCTACTGTCGTATAATTTTGCTCTGCAGTTAATAGTTTCCTGCTAGAAAATGCAATCGGGTGGTCTAACTCTCCCTATATTTCCTTCGCCAATACTATGCCGAGAGCTATAGAAAATGCATCCACATGAACGTGAAACTCTTTCTTCCAATCTTGGAACACCAGAATGGGCGTAGTAACTAAATTTTTCTTAAACATGTCCAGACCCTACTAACATTCTTCATTCCATTGAAAATTAGCTTCTTTATTTAAGAATTTTTCCTTCGGGGTTGTAATCTGCTCATATTCTTTAATAAAATTCCTATAATAGCCTATATGACCCAAAGTTGTCCTCAATTGTCTAACTAATATAGGTGTTGGTAAATCAACAATTACGTCTATCTTTGCAGGATCAACCAACAACCCTTTCTTGCATACCACATGACCCAATAAAATCCCAAAGGGTGCACATAAAATACACTTCTTCAAATTTAAGGATATATGATACTGTCTACATCTATCAAGCATCAAACACAGTGTTTCTATATGATCCTTCAATAAGCTAAACATAGTCTAGTAATATAAATATACTTCAAGAAACTTATGGATAAATTCCTTAAAGGTTGCAACAACTACCCTAGAAAACACAGCAGGTGCATTCTTTAATCCAAACAACATCATTGTATACTGGTAGCTTCCCCATTCTATCACAAATTTCATCTTATGTCTATCTTTTGTTGCGATCACGATGCGATGATACCTTGAAAATACATCAGTGAATGAGTAGGCCTCCTTCCCTCATACATTCTCTAATACTTCATCTGTGAAAGGGGTCGTGAATGGATCATGTAAATACACATCATTCAATTTCATTATGTCGACACAAATTGTAATCCCCCCCATTTTCTTGTCCTGAACTACCATAGGAATTATCCACTTTGACTCTGCGACAGGATCAATGATACCAACTTCTATGATTTTGTCTATATCTGCCTTCACTTTTTCCTTATACTTCAGATTCAATCTGTAAGTTCTATGTCTTACTAGCTTAGAATATGGATTTAATAGGATCTTCATCCTTCCCAATTATCTGAAAATCCCCTTCATGTGTGAAAAGGTAGTATGGAATAAATCTTGATATTCACGCAATAAATCTGCAACCTTTTCAACAGTCTCATCGTTACAATAGTATCTAATATTCGCTAACTTCAGGTTCTCTTTTGTACCAATATTCACTTTTCACACCCTTAATGGTTTCGTATAAGTAGAGGACTTGAGCTTTGGACCTTATATTGTGTATTCTCCTTCAATCTATGGTACCTACATATTTCTTAGATCTTCTTTCTCTTAATCTTCTCTATCAATATTGTAACATTCCAGTATTTCATGAATGGTCATAGATGCTTTGTGCTCACTACACATAGGTACTAATTCATATGGTCTTTTACTGAAAAAATATTACTTCTGATAACTTGCAAAGATGCATATACTAAAGGTGACTCGGTGTCAAAGCTAAATGTTACCTTGAAATTCTAGGTTAGCTCTTCCCAATCTGTTGTCCCTCTGTGTACCTCCAGTTCTAGATACTAGATCTTAGGAATCGTCTCAAGTGTATGTATAAACATGTGCATCTATTCCCGCTTGGGTACCTGTCTCCAAGTCATAATGCATTGTGCAATATAATCCATCGGATAGCTTAACCCTATATACTTATGTGCAATTTCTTCACCTTTTGTTCCAAAACTGATCTAGAACAACCTTCTACATTGCTACCAATCTTCCATACCTTCCTTATGTGTTTCCCGCCATCTCACTAGGGTTTCTTTCAGTGAAACAACTAATTCTAACAATCTTTGTTGTTTGGGTATATGAAACTTGAATTATTTAACAAAATAACTTACATTAATTAGTCCATCATACCTAGGTACATCAAATACCTATGTTCTGATCCAGTGCAAAGAACGAGTCATGCAATCACATATTCTAGTTGATACTTTGTGCAATTTGTGCTGCCAATTTTTGAATCCTTCTTCTGAATCTGATGCACAAGAGTTGATGCTTCTCCAACTAAGTGCACCATCAGTAGTAGGATTGGTGTAGTCATCCATCCACGTGGTCATTTATACAAGTTATCAATTTCTTTTCTGGTGGGTTCCACATACCTTCTTGCTTATGTAGGGTCTAATGGTGTGGTAACCTTCAAGTCTCCCACTTCAAAGATCATTTCCCTCTTCTTCAAGTTAATAATCGCCTGACTGTCAAAGGCCCAATACAATCTGAGAAATGTTGGATACGATTGACTCTTATCCATAATCTCAATGACCTCAAATTTGGATACACTGCACACTCCATATATGTTAACAATTTATCCTAATAGTCTTTCGATCGATGCAATATTATGCTCGTTCGCCAACCTTAACTGAACGGGTTACCAAATTAACTTAGGCTTCCCCATCATTTCCCACATATGCTTGGGAAGAACATTGACATAAAATCCTAAGTACAGAATGATATTTTCCATGTCATAATCTCTAATCTGTGCAGTCAGACTGAATTCTTTGATTGTCCTCTTCTTGCACAATACTTGGTTGACTAGTCTCTATGCGAATGATACTTCTCTGTCCTGGGTACATTGATCAATCATCTCGCACAGTGCATCCAACACTGCCTCATCCTTCATCAATTCCAAACAACTCTTTAGAAAATATTTCAAAGTGCTTACCTTCCCAACTGACCTTTCTGGAATGGTGTGATCATATACAAATGGCATATCATATACTGGCAGTGTTTTTTACATTGATTCTACTCAGTCTAGTCCTAGTATCTCCTTCCTAGCATGTTGATAAATTCTTTCTCTTTTTATGGGTTAAACTCTAATGTAGGATCATATGTTTTCCTTATCCATTGCTTGATATTTTCCTTTCCCTTTTCCATTGTGTCTTCTCCTGTTCTAGATCCTCCACATGTAACCATTGCTATGTTGGGTTGATCATCACATTGTTATGTATCTATCATCTGTATATTCTGATTCTGGTTATGGTTTCCTCTTTCCTACCATTTCTCTATCAGTTGAGGATAATCCTTTTTCACGTGGTCCAATTCTCTATAGTACATGCTTGTTGTGCAAGGATTATGTTCATTATAACAAATGACCGGTCCTCTTTCGCCTCTACCAAATACTCCTCATTCTCGAACTCTGTCAAATCCTCCTCGTCCACCCTTGTTAAAGCCTCTCTGAGTATTGTACTGTGGAACTCCTATTTCTAATGCATCATTTTATTCTTGGACTCTATACACATCTGAAGTGCGCTCTCTCATCAAGTCAAATGTGTGAAATTATTTCTCATCATGTCCTATAGACTTGCAATAATTACAAAATAAATTATTGGGTGTACTTCGGTACTTCTGCAATAACAGACAAGTAGTGAAATTATGTCCCCATGTCTTGCATATTTCACAATATCCTGCTCCTCCTTCCAATGGGTTTGATGCTCCCATGGCCATATACTGTGCAAAGGATGGACACTCATATTTATGATAGCCTTTTATATTACATGTATTACACCAAACTTGTTCACGTTTTTCCTTTCCTTTCGTCAAATCTGACAATTGAATCATCAACGCAACCAACTGTGACTGAACCTGCGCCATCCATGTGCTATCTCCTATAGGGGATGACTCTAACTTCATCGCGATTTCTAAATCTTATGGTTACGATGTAACTTTTTGTTGTGTCAAGGGACAGTGAATGTGTGACAACAACCCTGCAATAAACCAGTCTCTATGTTGTTCATCAGGAATCTAGAATGTCAGCCTACCCATCACATATTTAAACCTTTGATCAGAATCCCAAACTGTCTCAGTCTACACTTGCTTAACTTCCTTTAGCTTTGTAATGTACTGTGACTCAGAATTCGGCTTCCGAAATTCCATCAATAATGCTTGCTAATTCTTCTGAAATTAATTCTTTTGATGTAGATACAAATGGCTAACCCCTGCAAGTTATTAATGCTAAGTTACTTACTACACAATCATAAACATTATTAATGCTTTTTATAACCCAAAAAACATAAATATTAAATTAAAAATATGAAATAAAAAATTATTAAATCCATTTATCATCTTTATCTTTTTATGAGGCCTTACCATTATTTAAAAAAATCATCAACCACCAAAAACCCTCGTCCCTTACTAGTCTTTTACTCAAGTACATAAAACCTCATCCATCATCACTCTTTTCCTAAAGTACCTTATCTACTTTTGAAATGGCCATTGAAGTATATGTATTTAATTATCCTTCAAAATGACCATTAATATACATGGAACTTAATCATATAAAATTGGTATACATGGAACTTAATGAATAGCCTCGTCATGTTGTGTGAAATATTCTACAATCACTTCGTCCTCCATATTCAAAATTCAAATGTTATTCTAGAGTCACTCCGTCCTCCATATTCAAAATTCAAACATTTACTAACTAACACGAGATCGTTATTAACGATTATCACTACGGACATGAAACACATTCGTTAGTAGTCACTCCTGCCTTCGTTGTAAAAAGCCACATATTATTGTATTGCTTTGGAAATTGATAAGTGTGGAAATTATTGAAAATTCAAGCGTCAAAGGAATTTTTTTAGTATGGAATACGTCTGGAAATTCAGCACAACGTCAATGGTTGATGGACTACTGACTTCGTTGTTAAAAGTCACATACTATTGTATTGCTTCGAGCGTTACTGGAAATTGATAAGTGTGGAAATTATTGAAAATTCAATCATCATTGGAAATTTGTTAGTGGAAATTCCTTGCCTGAGCATAATGTCAATGCTTGATTGACTCCTGACTTCGTTGTTAAATCAAGCGTCATTGGAAATTTGTTAGTATGGAATACGTTTTGAAATTCCTTGCATGAGCACAACGTCAATGGTTGATTGACTCCTGACTTGAATCGTCGTTAAAAGACAAATACTATTGTATTTCTTCGAGCTTTACTGGAAATTGATAAGTGTGGAAATTATTGAAAATTCAATCGTCATTGGAAATTTGTTAGTGGAAATTCCTTGCCTAAGCACAATGTCAATGATTGATTGCCTGCCTAATTTTTTTATTTTCTTGGATCCTAGCCCTCATTGGGAATCCGAGGGGTGACACATGGCACCCTCTACTTGGGCCACATGGCATGCCCTTATTGGCCCGTACCTACCAATCATCATATTTATAGGCTGCCAAGTGTCAATCTATGTGAAGGCCACGTGGCACATTTCCATTGGGCCATTTGGTAGCTTGAAAATGCCAAACTGCATTCCATGTGGAAATCTCTCATGTTATCACGTCATCATGTTGATGCCAGCACTGTATGGTCATGTTCCATGTCACCTGCTGACATCACCCTCTTCTATGCTAACATCACCCTTTGACTTTGACCCTATTTCACTGAAACTTTTACCGGACGTAACTTCTTCATATGAACTCGGGTTGAGGTATCATTTGCGTTGTTGGAAATCTCTCGATGAGCTCTTCGTCTTGGTGCCATATTTGATTAGATTTTAGGACTTTGAATTTTTAGCCTTTTGAATCCTCCTGGATCAATCAAAAGAGGAGATAGACTTGCCATATTGATCGTTGAGACTCTAGATAGTATTTGTCATTTTCCTCCCTTTTTCATAGGCCTCGAAAAATTTGGTGTTCTCATACGCACTTTGAAGCCATAAAGATCTAATTTTTTGTCTCCATTCCTCTTCCTTTGCTTCCAATAACTGTGTTTTCTTTCGAGAGATAACAAGGCCTATTTTGATGCAAGAGATGCAAAACCCCCACCCTCTAAGTCATACACATTTTGAAGGGTTGCCTCGACATTGATTAGCTCATGTTCATCCTTTTTTCACTTGGCATGCGCCAATTCAACTATGGCCTTTTTTAGAATTTTTAGCTTTTTGGAAAATTGCATTGTTGCCCGAAGATTTGGTTCAATGGGAGTCCAAAGTCTCTTAACTAGAGAAATGAATTCTTCTTCCTTTAACCAAGAAGAATTAAATTTGAAAGGGATAACTGGTTATTTAGGGCTGCCAACAACCTCCAAGAAAATCGAGTGATGGCCCAATTCTCCCCCAGAGCCAATCCATTTCCTAAATAGGAGATTAGTCTCTAACAATTTTTATAAGATCAGGAAGCAATCTATTCTTTTGGAAATATAATCCATCCTTGATATTTTATTTCTCCGAGAGGGACACAACCTTATAGCAACTATATCTATCAAGCCCTTTCTTGCCAGAGTGTGTGTAAAAAAATCTGAAAGAGAATCTAGTTGTGCTCTTTGTCCCCAGGACTCAACCAACCCTGGGGAGAAATTGAGGTCCCCTCCAATAATCAGATATTCACTTTTCAAAAAATATTTATTAAGGAGGTTGTCCCAGAAAGGGATTCGATCCTGAGTAGGCCCACAAATATTCGATATAGTGAAGCTTCTACCCAAATCCTGTAGATTTATATTAATGCCAATGCATGAATCAAAACCCCAAGAGTTTATGAGCTTTATGTTGCGGGTGTTCCATCCTATAGCCAAGCCTCCCGAACAACCTTTGGAGTCGATACCAAAAAATTTCCATTGTTTGAGAAGGATTTTTAGCAAAGGGATGATCGAGTCCAACTCCCCCAATGTTTCTTGAAGTAGAAGTATATCTAGTTGGGAGAGCTCCATTAGCCTACGTAGGGAAATTTTATTTGAGGGGTTTGCCACACCCCTGCAATTGAAGGAGAGCAATTTCATTTTGAAACCTCCTCCGAGGATTGCAATGCTCTAAGTGCCCCAACAATAGATAATTGTCTTCAGGTTTCAATATCAATAGCATCCCTCGATTGAGATTTGGATAAGAAATATCTTCTTCCCCGACCCTTACTTCCAAGAGGGCGCAAAGGGTTTATACCCGAACCCTCCAGCTTTTCACTGACATCACCGATGATGGGAATAGAACAACTTCTCACCTCATAGGCCACCAATTCTTCCTCTGAATCCTTTGAATATTCAGTCTCGGGACAAGGGGGCAAGTGATCCAGGTGGATATTGGTGGTCACCCGCCTATTCCACTTCGACCCACACCATTGTTTCTTTCAGTTTTTCAGTTTTCTTAATTGTAGCACAATCTACTATTTTTAGCAGTTTTTCAGGTCCTAAACTTCCGAAGCCGTTTTGAGGCCCTAAATGACGTTTTTTGGGCATGAATTCTCCGACAAAGATGAGACCAACCTAAACTCAATATTTGTTGTCAATGGTGTAGTCCTCGGATAGATCTTTCTAACGATGTATCATGTGCGTCAAACGGAGATAGTATGCCAAAATTACGACCCTGGAAAATTGATGTACCAATTTATCCCAACGACGCCCATATTCTGGCGTTTCATCTCCTAGGGTTAGGTTTTTGGATGTTTAGGGTTTTCCATTGTTTCTCAATAATATATAGGCCTTCGAGCCTCATTGTAACACAGAGTTCAGAGGCCAGTAGCTGCCACATATCTTCTCAAAGATAAGCTACCAGCGCCCAAGCTATTGTATTTTCATTTTGTCTGTAAGCATATTTCAGTCATTTGTTGTTAATGAAATGAAGTTTTACTTCCGCTGCATCTCTGCGTTTATGTGTATTTATATATTTTATTGTGTTCCTGCATAAATCCAGATTAGTGGTATCAGAACAATCTGCTCTTTCTCAATCCTTCTTTGCATGTCCCCAACGAGGTCGGGGTATAAGGAGTTAGGGCTTGATTTGGTTGAACCATTGCAATATCAGCCTCGCAAACCCCGACGTATGCCCATGGGGAAAGAAAATAAAGATGAGGGAGTAGGAGATCCTATCAAATTATTGCTCTAGGAGAGCCTCGAGACACAAAGGAATGCGATAATGGACAACTTTTCCCAGATCCTTCAACGGTTTCCCACTGGCAGAGCATCTACATCCAACAGCCACTCTGGAGGCACCACTCCTTTTAAGGTACAAGTAAAATTTGACATTCTCATATTTGAGGGCCAAATATATGTAGATGTCGTTGATAGATGGTTGAATCTGTTAGAAGGATATTTCTCGGTTCATGACTTTTCCAACTGAGAAAGAATTATTTTTGCACTCCTTAAAGTTGCCCCCCATGTCAAGGACTGGTGGGAAACCTACTGGGAGCAACAGAGTGAGGGGGAACCCTCTTCATTCTCAGTTGTACCCACTCGGAACTCTTTCTGAGACAACATCAAGGAAAAATATTATCCCATGGGGAGCTATGAGGACAAATACATATAATGGACTATGCTGCGACAACAAAGGGACCAAGATGTGCATGAGCTGACAAATCTATTCCATACCCTACACACAAAGTTGGGTATCAAATATTCGAAGAAACATTTGGTGTTAAAGTACAGCAGTTGTCTTCATAGATACATTCAGGAGGAAATGGAGTTCCTCGACATCTCCTCGCTTGGTGTGGCATACCGGTATGTTGCCAAGATTGAGCAGAAGTTCAAACAGAAGAAGTGAGACTTTGGGTCTGTGAATCAGAAGCAAGGGAAAGGTACCCCCAAACCATCGAACAAAGGACCAAGCCAAGGTGGGGTGGCCCAGGAAAACCCACCAAAGTCGCAAGCAAAGAACAACATCATGAAGCCAAAAAAGGACATGGGGAAGTGGTGTGAGTTCCATAAGAGCTCTACTCACAACACAAGTGAGTGTCAGGCCAAGCAGTAACTGGTAGCCGAGTTGAAGGCTTCTGAATCAAATGCAGGCTCTAACTCTAAATCAGAACCCGACAAGGGGAATGACAAGGGGAAGCAGATTATTGATGCGGAGCCCAATGCCACCGTTTCCACCACGAAGATCCAGAAGAAGGAACCAGAAGATCCAGAGGAGGCGAAGCGCCTCTTCCATTCCCAGATGTGGGTAAAGGGTTCCCCGTTGCAGTTCATTGTCGACAGCGGGAGCCAGAAGAACCTCATCTCAGTAGAGGTCGTGAAATGATTGGGTTTGTTGACCACAACACACCCACAACCATACACCATCGGGTGGCTACACCAAGGATGGAACCTCCGCGTAAGCCAACAATGTTGCCTTTCCTACAACATCAAGCCCTTCACGGATGAAGTATTATGTGGCATTTCTCCTCTTGATGTTTCTGATGTATTATTAGGCCAACCATACTTGTGGAAGCGACATGATGTGTATGAGTCCAGGCCTCGTGTTGCTATTATTACTTTGGGAAATAAGCTATATAGGATACCGGAAATAGCACCGCCTACAACAATCTCTTTGGTTACTGCAAAACAATGCAATAAGCTCATTGCCAAAACCAGGAAATCTATTTTCCTAATGATCTGCCCTTAGGGAAAGAAGAATACTATGGCCACGACCTCTAGACAAGGCCCCCCTGCACGACAACAACAGATGGATAAGGTTGTGGAGGAGTACGAGGACATCTTCACCTCCTCGCAAGGGTGCCTTTACACTGTTAGGTCAAGCACCCCATCGATCTGACCCCAGGTGCATCGTTGCCCAATGGACCAATCTATTGGCACTCTGTTCTGGAGAATGATGAAATCAAGAGGCATATTCAAGAGCTATTGCAGAAAGGTGACATCCGGTGTTAAGTACCTATACCAGATCTGCAAATATACTTCAATAATACCAAGAATAAACCATAAACCATTCACCATAACATGAACACAAGAAATAGAGAAAACCCTTGAGGTAGGGTAACACCATATATTAATCCTTATGGAAGGATAAACTCCTCAAGCAATCCTTGCTTG
>JASDQU010308754.1:0-17403 GCA_032191745.1 Picea mariana
AAGGAATGAATAGCACGATTCTGAAGCGTTTAGACTGTAGTGTACACAAGAATTCACACACCATGATAAAATGAAACTATAATAAACCAAAAGAAAATCTGTAAACGCTAAGCAAACCATACGATGTTGAAGCAAAACTAAACTGTAACAACACACACACTAAACTAATTCTATTGCTAATGAAACAATGACGTGCACTAGCTTGGCGGGCCCAACCAAACGGCGCAGGCGCTGTGGGAAACGACCAGAGCTGACTAAATCACACGATGTAAATATGATGTAACTCGATGCTCCATTAACTCATTAAAAGCACAATATTCAAATCATGTTACAGTCGACATATACGCAGCAGCAATGTATATTAAAACATAGGTTCAGCATAATCTGATAACAGTAGAAAAAATAGCAACAGTAATGGTAATCGTAGTCTTAGTAACCCATTCTCAACAATGAACACGGGTTTATATCCAAAATACTATTGTTTGTAACAGTCTTAGACAGAAAAACGTAAAGCAACGGATCCCTGATCCGAGAGTAATCTTGCAATGAAACTGAAAACTCATTTCACAACTTCGTGACACGTAGTGTCACGAAGTGTGAACACTTGAAGCATAATCGATCCAAGGTAATCATCACACTCTCGAGCACTCTGTGGCAACGGCTCCAGCTGGCCTGTGACTCTTCTATCTCCCCCTTCGAACCATAACGCATGCCATGATGCATCGATTTCGAACTGATCCACTGGTACCGCTACGATGTGAGTTGGTACCTGGTACCGGAACCCTGTGCCAAGAATAGCAATGGTACCTACCCAAGTGATATTAGTCCATTTATCAAATTAAAGTCTTAAAAATGCATAATAATAACTTGAATTTCAAAGATACCTTAGGTGACCCCTTTGGGTGGCAAAGGGATGTTGATTATATCAAAAGGAGGTCAAAAAGGGTGGTACTGGCATATAGTTGGAGGTCAATGGTATGTAGTATGGGCAAAGAACATGGTCAAAACCGGGGACCAACACCTATATGGCCTTAGAACGAATGATGTGATGTGAAAGGTCTAAAAACAAATTACCTAATAAAAATGTCGCCCAACCTCAAAAATTAAATACTAGGTCTAAGTGATACTTGTGGAAGAAAATAATAATAATAATAATAATAATAATCATTAAACATGTGACGAAAAGGGGATAAGAAATTTAATTAATTTATTAAAATCAAATTATATTGAGGGACTAAAATTTTATAAGGGAATTGATTGTTTTTCTACTTATGCTAATTAAAATTTATTAATTAAAAGGGATGAGGGATAAAAGGTAATTTTATACACTTGCTAATTTGAGTTTTAGATAAAAAGGGAAAAGAGGGAAACTTAAAAAGAATTGGGAAACTAAAGGAAAAAGGGGGAAACATAAAGAAAAAGAAGAATGACTAACTTAGTAAGGAATCTTGCCTTTAAGAACTTTCTAAATTGAACTCAACTAGGAATTTAGTAAGGGCATAATTCATTAAAATGTGTAAGGGAATATGGGGACACCTAGGAGTGATTCTAGGAATGATTTTAGGTGGGTGATGGAAATAGGAGTAAATAATTAATTAATGAAATTAATTTCTGGTGCAACTAACGGGATGGTTGACATGTGTACGAGGAAGGATTTTTCTGAATTGATTTATCGAAAAATAAATTAAATGGAAATTTGGGAAAGAAATCACTTAGAAACTCTATATAAAGGATGCAGGAGGAGGAGTATGGATATATTTTTCATGCGTAATGTTACGTTGGAGAATTTTTTACTTGACTGACTTATCTTATGGGAGTTGGGATACCCAACTCAGTGACGAGTGGTAGCTTGGTCTTGGGCGGCCAGCTGGGAGCTAGTGTTCTCTGGTCTAGTGTGTGTGGACCCTTTGCAACTCGAGGAGATGAGGAAGAAGAGTACCCCTAGCATTGGTTGGTAGGTACCGATGAAATCACATTGGTCGGAAAGTGAGAGCTGGACAGAGTGCGTGGAACAATGAATCGAAATCGTCACCTTGGGCTACGGTACACACGCTTTTGTTTTGAATGGTAGAATAATATTGATCTTGCACTTCCATGACTATACTTCCATTTTATAAAAATGTATTTACTCAGCATTTTTAATCGATAACTTAAGGTCATCATATCTTTACGCTCATTTCATTGCATTGAATACCTTGGCACCAATCCCTGATTTCCATGACTGTTTTGTTTGTTTTAATGAATTTTATGAGGAGATTGTGCTTTACCTTGTGTCCTCATCCCTAGATCGCTAGTCCACACCTAAGAAATTGGCTATGAGCCGAATCGACGGTTGTCACTTCGATGTTAATAGACCTATAGATTCTAATGTCGTACTTTTATGTGCATGGATGATGAGCGAAGGCTATTTTTTACCATCTGTCTACCCCTTTCTTGTATCTGCATTGATTGTTCCTATTGATTGATTATCTTGTGTCTTCTTGTGGTTGAATACCTCTGCGTATTGTTTATCTTTTCTCTTTGCGATCAACTCAATACCCTCTACGTTTTATATCACCCCTACGTTTTCTTGAATGGTAAATCTCAACATTATTAATATATGAATGACATCATTTTGATTTATATATTGATTGGGTTATTAATTTTTTTATTGCGATTAAATATCTTGTACACAATGAATTTTATGTATTGGGCGACTACGTTGAATCCATAATACACATTGATTGTCTATGTTTTACCTATACACTCACCAATTTTTACAGTTATGCATACATCTCCTTTTACTTTGCATTTTGGACCACACATGGACTGCATTTAATGCAATCCTTGCTTTGTGAATTCATGTTTATTAAATAGAAGCAATAACAATATTAATTTTCTTTGATATTTTGTTTACACTTATGCTAGCAATACCGACAATGATTTCTCAAAACGAATTTAATACTAGATCAATTTCATTATCCAGAGAATGTTTAATTTCAGAAAAAAAAAAAAAAAAAATGATTTCTTACTCAAACAAGAGTTTTCATATTCAAGAAATTTTCAATATCAGAAAATGAATTTTATTATCATTAATATTTTTGCTACTGCATTTTTTATTGCAATGAAATAGCAGGCATCAATCTGTGGTTTCTACGTTGATCACATTTGAAATAATTTTTTTTGACATCGACATCGACAACGACGTGGCTTGAGGTAGCATTATATTTAATGATAGAAATGATTCATATTTCTTCATGACTATGAGTGCTTGACAGACAACATGTGTGTGGCTATGTTTTTGTTTAATTGTAATGACAACCAAATTTTGAATGACAACCAACATTTTTTTTTATTATTATAATGGAAACCAGGGTGTTTAATTTTAATGACTACCAGTGTTTTTAAAATATAATGACATCCAACATTTTTGTGCTAACTCTATTTGTGAATGGAAGCGTTTTAAATGGTGGTTAGATATTTTATACATCCTCTGGCAGCGAATCCCCATGATTGATGGATAGAAATTATTTTCACACAACGATTTTGGCGTGGCAGTGTTCTACTTTTCTAAGCATTTAAATTTACCTTTAAAAATCATTTTTACACATCGAATTTTCTGGCAGCGATTCATTTCTCTTGAAGTTCAATTTCTCTCTCAAACTTAATTTACACAGCAATTGATGGGCACAGAACCAATTTTTGATAGTTTCAATTTCACCCTTTTTTCCAACGAATTTCACTGTTGATTTACCTACGTTTAAATAATGTTGATAGCTTATCATTTTAATACCCAACCTAACTTATTAGAGCACCCAACCATTTCTTATAATCATCATGGATAGAGTTTTTTTTATGCTAATTACTGCTTTTTGATTATGGAAAAATCCTTGCGTTTCTAATCTCAGTGATTTTAATATGTCGAGACTTCTATTTAAATTATAGATAGTGATACCACTCCTTGGTAGACAACATTACCTTTGTTAGGCAACAATAACCTATAACTATCAACCAATGAAATGATATTTTTTTCTCAATAAGAACATCCTTACTTAAACCTTCTTCTTGTGGAACCTTTAATCCAACTTTTACTTACACTTAAATACATTAACTAGTTTACATTTTTAAGTAATTTGAACCTGACGAAAAGAAAAGTAGATTGTTATAGAAATTAATAATTTTTCATTAATGTTAAAGGATGTAAAAGTTTAATATTTATTAGAATTTTATTAAACTTAAAAGGATTATCTTTTGTTATAAAAAAGTTATAAATGTTGAATCAATAGGTTTATTATTCGTAATGGATATCAACATATTAATTTGATTTCTTGTATGAGATTAATGGCCAAGGGATTAGTAGTTTTATTCACTAAACAATTAATAGTTTAACAATAATTGGCTACTATGCGCCTTGTGCCTTAGGTCGAATTGTAAAGGGTGGTTGGTTACAGTCGTTTCACCACTTAGGTTTCATTGTAGGAATCAAGAATCCTTTTGTCAGTTGCACAATTTAATTTCGAGTGGTGTCATCCTGTATCCTCTCGAATCATTGCTTGGGTGTATGGGTATTGTCTTCTTGTCAGTTATTTCGGTCTCCTAGCACGTTGGATTTGTCCTGAGTCTATTGTCCAGATAGTTTCTGTAGCACCAAGGTTATTGTCATAGCTATCACTTGGCAATGGCATGATTCCTGATGAGGGGATCATTGCGTGCCCTACTGGATAGAGGTGAATGAAAACTTGGTTGAAGTCCGTGCGTTATGTTGTGGTTGTTTCTTCATTCTACTTTATGTGAGTTCTTAGGTGGTAACACCTTCATGCATTGGTTTTGCGTGCCATAGAGGTTTCTAGTTATGGGTTGTCAAGACCATTGTGTTGGGAGTGTGGATGATGTCCTTTATCTTGTAGGCATTTTTGTGTTTGTGTCGAGCGGGTAGTCGTCTCTATCTGTCTTGATATTTTCCTGTTTCGCCCAGTTTCTCGATGTGCTAGTGTGTTGAGTCATTGTGGTTTGTTTACAGATTTGCATGTGTGATGTTCATCATCAGGTTATATGGTTTAACTATTATCATTGTGGCATTCTTGCCTAAAAACAAAAAAAAATGCACTTTTTGCTTCACTTGTAGTCGTAACGAATCAGGGACGTTACATTATGCTTCATTTTAACCATCTCGTCTTCCATATCCTTGATAAATTCTTTCCCGAGTACTAATATATCTTCTCAGTTGTCCCAAATAACTAGAGTATTTCATTTTATTCCATACAATGATTCAAATGGACTCATATTCAATGAATCTTGATTCCCATTATTATAGGGAAAATCAACCAAGTGCAAGCAATCTTCCCACTTAGTTGGATTATCCATCACATACATTCTCAACATGTCTCCAGTCACTTGGTTGACTCACTCTGTCTACCCATCTCATTGTTGATGATATGATGTACTAAAATTCAAATTTGTACCAAATCCCTTAAATAATTTGCTGCAAAAATTTGAAGTAAACTTATTGTCTCTGTCTGAAACAATTACCTTAGGTATTCCATGCAACCTAGCAATTTCCCTCATGTAAATTTATGCAATATTAGTTTATTTATGATACATATTTATGAGCACTAAATGAGCATCCTTTGTCATTTTATCAACCACTACCATTATTTAATCATGTTTCCTTGATATTTTGGGATACTTATTGATAAAATCAATGGTTAACACTTCCCATTTCTTCTTTGGAATTGGTAATGGTTGTATTAAACCCACTGGGTGTCCATGTTCCTCCTTCACTCTCTGACATTCCATATATATAACAATGTAATCAACAACATCCTTCTTCATCTCAGGCCAACAAAATTGGCTTCTTAATGATACAATTGTTTCTGGTATTCGGGGTGTTCGACATATGGAACATTATGATTTTTTTTTAATATCAAATTCCTAAGTTCTCCAAGATTAGGAACATGAATTCTACTCTTATGATAAGTAATCCACCTTCCTTAATCTCACACTATAATTTTCTACTGTACATTTTCCTACTGTAAAATTTATTTTAACTGTAGGTAATGTTGGTCTGTAATAACAACATCTAAAATCCTACTCTTCAAATCTGACTAATACATATTAATGGTTGTAATGTGCATTATATGTACTCTTATGTTGAGTGCATCAACAACTTTGTTTCCTTTTCCTTTGATATGCTTGATGTCAAAGTCACACTCACTTAAAAATTCTATTCATCTTGTCTTCCTGGAATTAAAAGTTCATTGTTCAAAAAGGTATTCCAAACCACTATGGTCTATCCTTAATTTGAATCTCTTTCCCATGAGATAATTCCTCCACATATTCAATGCATGAACTATGGCAAGAATCTCTAAATCATGTGTCACATAATTATTCTCATGTTCTTTAATATTTATGGACTCATAACTAATGACATGTCCATTTTGAGTGAGGAATCTACCAATTCCTTCCTTGCATGCATCTATACATACAACAAAATTCTCATTTAGGTCAACAATATTTAAAATAGGTTCACTGGTAAGTAATTCTTTCAACAAATTGAATTTTTCTTCACACTCTGTTGTCCATTAAAATTTAAATCCCTTCTTTTGTAAAGAAGTGATGGGTTGAAATTTTTTAGAGAATCCTTTTATAAATATCATGTAGTATCTAGATAATCCCATAAAGAATATAACTTTTGAAACATTTATTGGTGTTGGCCATCCTTTTATGTCTTCAATCTTTTTAGGATCTACTTCTATACCTTCTTGTGAAATAATGTGTCTCAAATAATGGATCTATTACTGGTAAATAGAACACTTCCTTAACTTGGCATGCAATTTATTTTCCCTTAGTACTTGCAACACCAACCTCAAGTAATGTTCATGCTCTTCCTCTGACCTAGAAAAAATGAGTATGTCATCCAAGCACACATTGAAAAACTTATCCAAATAATTTTTGAATATGTCATTCATTAAGCACATAATGATACTTGGTGCATTGGTCAATCCAAATGGCACCACTAAAAATTTGTAATCTCCATACATGGTTCTAAAGGTTTTTGATGAAGGGGCATCACTCCAAGCTAGCTACGCGCCATCCAACTAGCACATCAAGTGCACATTCAATGGAAGGAGAGAGGCACAACCCTCTTGTTGTTCAAATTTTGAAATTGTATTAAATGGTTGTAAGGCTTTAGTTAAAGGTTTCCTTAAATGGTTGTAAGGCTGAGATCTAGATCCAATTCAGACTAAACAACCATTCAATGTAATTGAATGTAAATTAATGAGGGTTGGTGAGGATGGAGGGAAGCACTCGAGAAGCCCTCTTTTGTAAAACGATATTATTTTGTTTTTTAGTTAGGCAGAGGAGAGTAGAATAGAGAATAGCTTAGATAGGAGAGGAGAGTCGTGACTCTGTTGCAGTCCGAGCTCACATTGTAAAGAGGCATTTCATATTAATACAAAAAAAGCATTTTTTCCTACATGTCATTGTTCATGTGGTTGTGAGTTCATGAATGAATGTCTCTATGTGTTGATGATATGCTATGGATGTATGTGTTCTTTACATTTGCAGGTTACAGATAGGATTCATTGTTTATTGATTTCTTTGATTTTAGTTTTGGATTCTTTGTGGTTTCATGCCATAGTGCATGACAGAGTACTGTGATCTCTGAAACCCAGTGTAGGACTGCACTTCTGAATTCTGCGTAATTTCAGACAAAGACGTGCCAGGAGGGTGCACCAGCTAAAGTCATTGACTCAAAGAGGAAGCCTCAAGGTTACTGAACACCTTGAAGGAGAAACTGTGCAGAGGAGAACACAGAGAGGAGAAGTAGTATTGTTGACAATTCTATAAAGGCTCTGCCAGGAGGGCATTGAGTTAATGCATAGAATGCATTGAGGAGAACTCTATTTCAAGTTCGGTGAGAAGACAGAGTCACTGAGGATTCTAGGGAAATCTGTCAGGTGGGCATTGAACAATGGCATAGAGTGCACATAAGGACTCTTTTCGAGTTTTGTTGGTAAGAGAAGTGTCAAGGAGAGACACTCACAGAGTTACTGAATACTCTGTTAAGCTCACGAAGGAGGGCTTGAGCAGAAGGTCGTCAAGAGGATACTAGATTTCCCCTTGAGGACACACAAGGGCAAGTCCCCTAGAGGCTCAGGTAAACAAAGCTTAGGAAGGATAATGCCTTAGCACATTGAGTAAAGATAGAGTGAGAAGAAAGTCGAGAAACCCTTTGAGGTATCATGGTTGACAAGGCTTAGGAGGGATAACATTCCTAGAACGCAGGTGATATCCAAAGGAATTGAACTCGTAGAAGGAAGCAAAGGTTGAGGCCTTTGAAACTTCAGAAAATATCCCAAGGGGAGGGAGGAATTTCTCGATCTCAGGAGGGATCACAACTATCATTAGATAAGATGGAGAGATGAGATATGGACCGTCAAGTTTCACATCCAGAAAATAGGAGGAGAGAGCATAGAAGATTAGATTTGGGCCATCATATCTAGCATTGATATCTAACAATTGTTGTATCGAGTGAAGACACATGGAGTTTAATCTATGGAAGTCACACAAAAGGGTATAATCCGATGGTGGAGCACTTCCAGGAAGAAGTACCAAAATCCCGTGAGTCATCGGATACACCCAACTAGCGAGGAAGTTAGTTTTTAAGAGCTTTGACAGGTGTAAGCTCAGGAGAGATAGGGGTCATTGGATCCAATCCAACGAGAGTCATTGGATCTTGTGCAAATTCACATTTCAGGAATTTAGGGATTGGTGCGACAAGAGATTTTGGAGTCAGTGCATCATGAACTCCCGGTTTGTGAAATCCCAAAAATATCTTATCCATTTCGGGAATTCCGAAATTCGGACACCGAGAGATCGAGAGTGAAGAGTCGCTGAAATCATGAAGGTAGAATTCGTGAAAGGGCCAGGACTGTCCATCAAGGAGGACACATGGCGAGCAGTCAAGTTTTCGAGGAAATATCCAAAATGAAGTGGGTCATCGATCTAGAGGGATCGTAGCCATTGGTTCAAGAGGGATATGGATCGTTGATCTCTCAGCAGAGATATTTCAGCATTTTTTGGACCAGGGATTCGAAAGATAGAGAACAGGAGGAATCCTTGCATTGCGATTCCCTGAATCGTAAAACCTTGAAAGAACGAATGCCAAGACATTTCGACACTCCGACAACCAAGGATTTGAAAGATAGAGAACAGGGTGAATGCTTGCATCACGATTCCTTGAATCGTGAAAGCCAGTTTCACTTCGGTGTCAAGTCCTTTTCGAAATTTTGGGAACCAGGTGTTTGAGAGGCCAAGAGTCGGGAGACAGGGAGTCCCGACTCGTGAAATTGTGAAACCCCGAAACATGAAAGGAGTGTTGTTTAGAATAGAGAAAGGTGTCGAAAGCTGAGCACGTGCATAGGTTTTCTGAAGGCCTATGCCAGGGAATTAAAGGGACCTGTGGATTTGTTCAAGGGGTTCCAGTAGGAGCCCAAAGAGCCATTTTGACTCAGAATTTGGAATGATCTAGAGACCGGGAGGTCAGTGGACCTTGCTGAGGTAGGGGTCTAGACCATTTGTGGTATCAGAGCTTGATTATGTCTGTATATTTTAGGAGCTAGAGGAAAAGGAATACAGAGTGTTGAATCTCTGTGATGATTGTTGCAAGGTGCGCAACAGTCAATAGGAAGTTAGGAGGATTGTAGCAAAGGTTGGAAGCACTCACGGTTGCAGAGTGACAACAACAAGTTTTCTAGGAGGGCATACAAAAACCTGAAGATGGCTACTGAAGGCCATGGACGTGGTGGAAGGAAGAACCACTAGTAGTAGGGAAAAGATGAGATGGATGAAGAGCTCATTGAGATAAGGGCGAGAATGGAAGAGCTTGCACTACGTATGCAACAGGATGCAAAGCTGCATTGGGTATATGAATGGCCCATAAAGAGAAGGGTAAAGTGGCCAGTTCATTATTTATTGGGCTGAAGGCAGCGGAGACTATTGAAGGAATGGTTGAGGTGTATTAGAAGCCTCAGTGACAGAGAAGAGGAGATGGTTCATGCATGTGAACCAGAGGTTGGGAGAAATATCAGTGATGATGAAGAGGAGAGATCAAGAAGAGATCTCATAGACTGCCAAGTGGGCAAAGATGGACTTTCAAATTTCCAAGTGGGCAATAGAAAGAGATCAAGTGAGTGTCTCGTATACTTCCAGGTGGGCAGCAGGAAAATCCCATAATACCAAGTGGGAAAGGGAGAGAATATGAGCTCAAAGGTGAGTTCATATCGGTAAGGACAAATGAGAGAGAAGGAAGATCAGAAGAGCATTTTGATGATTGGAGAGATCAAGGTATTCCTGCCATATAACCCAGTTCAGGCCAACGTGTGTGTTGCTAATGTAGAAATAGAATAAGGACAACCAGTTGTGATTGTCAAAGAGATGGAGTAGATATCAGAAGCTACCCAAGGAGAAGAAGAGGAGCACATAGTTGAGATTCTCGCTCCTTGGGAGAAGGAGCTAGAAATGTTGGAGGATTGGTTGAACAATCCAGAACCAGTAGATGATTGTCGAGAGCAGACAATCATGTAGATGTTAGTAGAGGAGCATTATGAGGAATCGATTAGAAATTTCAGCTAGGGAGCTGAACATATGATGATGACTGTAATGCTAAGGCTTGCAACAATAGATGAAGGGAAATTCCAGTCTAAGGAGAAGCTGGAGGAATCTAGAATTCAACCAGCACAAGGAGAAATGGTATAAGTTAAGCTATCAGAAGAGGAAGTTGGGCAACAACTCAGTGAAAAGACTGCAGAGCTGAATTTTGTAGCAGGGTGGAAAGCTGAGGCCACAAAGGAAGAATATAGTCTGGTGGATCGATATGATCTACCCATTTGCAGGGAATAAGTGTAGCAGAGATAGATACAAAAGGAGAGCCATCCATGGGAGCAGCTGGATGAGATAATTTAGGATATTAGAAGGTTGATGATCAGATCAACAAAAGTGGTCAACAAAGGGAAGTTGAGCAGGAGAAGACCTGTCATAGAAACAGGGGAGATGTAACAACAACAATGAAGTGATGGAGCGAATGGACAACTCCAAAGAACTATTTGGGATCCAAGTGGATTTCGGCAGCCATGCTGGGAAGCTCATGAGAAGGAGCTCATGAATTTTTCACAGCAGAGGAGTATGATGTAGGAGCATCACTCCAAGCTATCTATGCACCAACAAGTGAACACATTAAGTGCACATTCAATGGAAGGAGAGAGGCACATCCCTCTCATTGTTCAAATTTTGAAATTGTATTAAATGGTTGTAAGGATTTAGTTAAATGTTGCCTTAAATGGTTGTAAGGCTGAGATCTAGATCTGATTCGAACTAGATAGCCATTCAATGTAATTGAATGTAAATTAATGAGACTTGGTGAGGATGGAGGGAAGCGCTCGAGGAGCTCCCTTTTGCAAAAATATCTTCTTTTGTTTTTCAGTTAGGCAGAGGAGAGTAGAATAAATAATAGGTTATATAGGAGAGGAGAGCCGTGACTCTGTTGCACTCTGAGCTCACATTGTAAAGAGGAATTCCATATTAATACAAATAGAGCAGTTTTTCCTCCACATCGTTGTTCATGTGGTTGTGAGTTCATGAATGAATGTCTCTATGTGTTGATGATATGCTATGGATGTATGTGTTGTTTACATTTGCATGTTACAGACAGGAGTTGTTGTTTGTTGATTTCTTTGATTTCAGGTTTGGATTCTTTGTGGTTTCATGCAAGAGTGCATGCCAGAGTACTACGATCTCTGAAACCCAGTGTAGGAGTGCACTTTTGAATTCTGTGGAATTTCAAACAAATACATGCCAAGAGGGCGCACCAACTAAATTCATTGACTCAAAGAGGAAACCTCAAGGTTACTGAACACCTTGAAGGAGAAACTGTGCAGAGGAGAGCATAGAGAGGAGAAGAAGAATTGTTGAGAATTATATAAAGGCTCTACCAGGAGGGCATTGAGAAAATGCACAGGATGCATTAAGGAGAACTCTATTTCGAGTTCAGTGAGAAGATAGAGTCACTGAGGATTCTGGAGAACTCTACCAGGTGGGCATTGAGCAGTTGCATAGAGTGCACAGGAGGACTCTTTTTGAGTTATGTTGGTAATATAAATGTTAAGGAGGGACACTCATAGAGTTCCTGAATACTCTGTTAAGCTCAGCAAGGAGGGCTTGAGCAGAAGGTCATCAGGAGGATACTAGATTTCTCCTTGAGGACACAGAAAGATAAGTCCCCTAGAGGCTTGGGTCAACAAATCCTAGGAAGGATAGTGCCTTAGCGTACCGAGTAAAAATAGAGTGAGAAGAAAGTCGAGAAACCCTTTGAGGTTTCATGGTCAACAAAGCTCAAGAGGGATAGCGTTCCTAGAAAAGGTCGAGGCATTTGAAACTTCAGAAAATATCCCAAGGGGAAGGAGGAAGTTCTGAAGCTCAAGAGGGAGTACAACTGTCATTAGATAAGATAGAGAGATGAGATCTGGACCATCGAGTTTCACGTCCAGACAACAGGAGGAGAGAGTGTAAAAGATTATATTTGGGTCGTCATATCTAGCATCGATATCCAACAATCGTTGGATCGAGCGAAGACGCACATAGTTTAATCTCTGGAAGTCGCACAGAAAGGTAGAATCAGATGGTGGAGCACTTCCAGGAAGAAGTGTCAAAATCTCGTGAGCCATCGGATACAGCCAACTAGCGAGGAAGTTAGGGTTGAAGATCTTTGACAGGTGTAAGATAAAGAGAGATAGGGGTCATTGGATCCAATCCAACGAGAGTTGTTGGATCTTGTGTGAATTCACATTTTGGGAATTCAGGGATTGGCGTGATAAGAGATTTTGGAGTCATTGCATCGTGAACTCCCAGTTCGCGAAATCCTAAAAAGATCTGAGTCATTTTGGGAATTCGGGGATTCAGACACTGGGAGATCGAGAATGAAGAGTCGCTGAAATCATGAAGGGAGAATTTGCAAAAGGACCAGGACCATCCATCAAGGAGGACATGTGGCGAGCGGTCAAGGTTTTGGGGAAATATCCAAAAGGATGTGGGCCGTCGATCCAGAGGGATCATAGCCATTGGTTCAAGAGAGATATGGACCATTGATCTCTCAACAGAGAGATTTTTTCATTTCGTGGACCTAGGAATCAAAATACAGAGAACAGGAGGAATCCTTGCATCATGATTCCCCGAATCATGAAACCCTAAAAGAATGAATGCTAGGACATTTCAACATTCCAACAACTGGGTATTTGAAAGACAGAGAACAAGGGAAACACTTGCATCACGATTCCCCAAATCGTGAAAGACGGTAGTGCTTCAGTGTCAAGCCCTTTTCGACATTTCGGGAATTGATTGTTCGAGAGGCCAGGAGTCGGGAGACAGGGAGTCCCGACTTGGGAAATCGTGAAACCCTGAAATGTGAAAGGAGTGTTGTTTAGAATAGAGAAAGGTGTCGAAAGCTGAGCACGTGCATAGGTTTTCTCAAGGCCTGTGCGAGGGAATTAATGGGACCTATGGATTTGTTCAAGGAGTTCCAGCAAGAGCCCGAAGAGCCATTTCGGCTCAGAATTTGGAATGATCCAGAGACCAGGAGGTCAGTGGACCCTGCTGAGGTAGGGTTCTTCACCAGTTGTCTCAATAATATCTTCTTCGTTAATTCTTACCTAATGGTATCCTGAACTCAAGTCTATATTTGAAAATATATTTCCCCTTCTTAGTTGATCAAAGAGGTCATCAATTCTAGTTAGATGGTATTTTTTCTTCACAATGCCTTTATTAAGTTGTCTAAAGTCAATAAATAGTCTTAATGTTGCATCCTTCTTTTTGACAAAGAGTATCGGTGCTCTCCATGGTGAAACACTTGGGCATGTGTACCATTTATTCAATGATTTTTTAAGTTGCAATTGTAATTCTTTTAATTATGGTGTACTCATTATGTAAGGAGTTTTTGATTCTAGAGAAGATCTTGGTACTAAATCGATAGAGAAATATATTTCCCTCTTTTGTGACAATCCTATATTTCTTAGAATACATCTTCAAACTCTTGCAATACCAAATAATATTCAAGGCTTGGCCCTTTTGTCTTTTCTAGCTCCTCCACCTGAGTTGCATACAATTTAAATCTTTTGTTGAAACGTATCTTCAGTTGTAAGGCTGAAATATCCCTTATGGAAATGGGTCTTAGAATTCCTTTCACAATGCTTTGTTTTCCTTCTTCATCAAGACATCTAAATATCTTGTTATGACAATCTAGGACAACATGATTCTTGTCCAACAAATTCATTCCAATTAGGATATCATAAGATCATAATGGGATTATATTCATATAATCATTAATACTCACTCCATTGATATTTATTGGACAACATTTAATAGTGTCATTGATAACTCTTTTGGTTCCAGTGGCTAGCTGAACCAAACATGACTTTTCAATCTTTGTTTTCTCCAATTGTAATTTGTCCACTATTTTAGGATCAATGTAATAATGGATTTATCCTGAATGAATTAAAATAGAAATAGGTTGATTAATGATATAAAATTACACTTCAATCCTATTTGATTGATATTATGCTTGTTGATCCTCTAAGGATGCATTTACTCCTAGAATACTTCTGCCCATGTATTCTGCTATTCTAGCCTCTTGGATTTTATGCATGGTATTCATTCTGTATTCTTTGTGAGGAAAATATTTGCACATGTGATACTCTATGCATACCCAACATTTGATTGGTTGTCTTCCCCATTTTCCCAAAGAGTCTTCTCTCTTGGAATCATCTTTAGTAGATTGATCTTGTTGATTTTTATTAGGATTGTTTCTGTTGAAAGGATGTTTGAATCCCTTCCTTATATGATCATGTTTATTTTTCTTCTTATCCTTCTAAGATTTATATAAATATTCTCTTCCCTTTCCTTGTTCATATAGTTACTTATACTTGCTTATGGTATATGTCAAATTTTTGTGCTCATCGTATTGAATATTCTCTTTATAAAATGATGGAATTCCACTCAAAAACCCATTTATACTCACCTTCGCATCCTTTCTAAACCCCAAATACTTCAACAATCCAAAGAACTTATTTTCATATTCTACCATGGTCATGCTTCCCAAACCAAGTTCAAATAAATCTTTCATTTTCATTTCATAGAATTGCTCTGAAAGATACTCCTAAAACTATCTCTTGAATTGCTTCCAAGTGATTCTACTCTCATTAATGTGTTCAACTTGCTTCAACTGATCCCACCATATATCATTGTTTCTATGCAAATGGTATGTGGAAATTTTGGTTTCTAGGTTAGATGAGTAGCTATCAAATTGAAAATACTTCTTGATTCCCAACAACCATGCTTCAACATCATCTTCCCTTTCTCTTTCACCATCAAAGGATGGTGGCTTAAGTTTCCTTATCTCTCCTTGCAAACTGTTTAATTCATCCCTTCTTATTTGGTACCTAACAAGAGACACTTCTGGAGTGCTTATGGAGTCTTCAGATGCATAAAATTTCCTAGTTGAAAAATGAGGTGAGTGATGTGTATTAATTCTACTGGAACTTCTTGAATGGTCGACTATTATATAGTTATATCTTCTTTCATGATGCCTACCTTCTTCCTCCTAACTTGATTCTAATCCATTATTTTCCTTCTTATGCAATTAATTTAGGCGTTGCATCACTTGATCATTTATTTGACATTCTTCTCTCATCATCTTCTCATTTCCTACCCATTTTATTTTGTCTCTGCATTACCAACACTAATATTTTGACCTTTGGATTATTTCTCATGAATGAAGGATCCCTCTCCTTCCTCCATGTCCCAAATATAAATTCTTATCTTTAACTGATATGTTTATATACCTTATCTCTCCAAAATATTCAAGCAACCATTTTTGTTAGAAGTTTGCATATTATAGAAATTTGCCAATTAATATTATAGGTTATTTTTCTTCTTAATTGATGAATAATTATATCATATTTATCAAAATTCTAATAATTCCAAGTTATTATTCTCTGAACCATCTTTTGAACAACTATCATCTTGCTCAATTTTGAGTGTTGAGAAAAACATTATTGATGGAAAAGGAAACAAAGGAATATCCATTAGCAGATGCAGCATAGCTTCAATGCTCAGTGACTATCCAATCATTCCTTGATATTTGATCTTGACCATGAGTCTAGTTATCTTCAAATTAGATCATTATCGTCAATCTTCTTACTAGCTAGCTCAATACATACCACATCTTTGACACATGGCAACCATATGATTTGGACCTTCGATTAATCTCGATTGTTGATCTCCTTTTCACATATATTTAATATTCAACTAATAACCACCATCCAATTATATCTTTGATTAGCCTCATCCATCAATATATTATATTTTCATACTTTCACGGCCTCGAGAATGCGCCTTTTCATTCCATTGCACTCACTTTGCCCCCATACTTACAAATGATTTTAGGTATTTCACCGTGGGTCTTTTAGACATCATGAGCCATCATATCTCTCACCCTATGGGATGTCTAATCTATGACAAGTGGTTACCTCCTAGGCCATCATATCTCTCACCCTTTGGTTCATCCGAGTTGTGAAAAGTAGCGACATCTTTGGCAATTTGATCAATTATTGATACTTAGTTGATATTCAATATTTCACCACGAGTGCACAATACATATTCATTATTCTCTTATCAAGGACCTGATATGTCTAATTGATTGTTGATACTTAGTTGATTTTTGATATTTCAGCGTGGACCACTGGTCTATGACATTTTCTCATTTCTTGTGACTTTGTTCGTCCAACCGATTCTCCATACTTATTTGAATTTCAATATTTCACTATAGTTTTGTGGGTCCACGTGTTCATTCTCATTTCTCCACATACTCTCAATTCTTTGTCACACTCACTCTCTACATGATGTCTTGATACTTAGTCATTTTTCAATATATCTTATGCTGATTTTGTAAATGAGGTGGCTTTCACATGGACGTCTTCTTCATGACCTGGTATCAATATATGTCCTAAAACATGGCACTTCACATTGCATCGAAAGAGATGCTTGTTATAGAACTAACGTGGAATCCCTCTGATGTGTCACTCATATGACTAGACACGTCGCGCTGATTAGGTTTGTATCATGGTGCTGACATGGATGAGATGGCCCACTGATTATTGGTCCCATATATTTTTATATAAACTGTTCATATTTTGAGATGAGCAGTTAGGATTTAACATGTTCTGAGTTCACATTTATTCACAACAAAATTTAATGCCTTACATGGGGTTCCATACTCTCCCTTTCTCATTTAACTATGTAACTTCTCCCTTTTCTTTATAAACCATTTGTAGTTGTTTTCCTTTATATATATATCTATATCTATGTCTATAT
>JASDQU010308754.1:17433-83149 GCA_032191745.1 Picea mariana
ATATATATATATATCGACTGTTTCTATTCATGTCGGTCTGAGCAGTTGAGACATTCTTTTCAATATTGACACTGCTTAGATCTATAGTGAGATTCATTCAACTTTCTGTCGCTCGATTCCCATTAACCTTGTACAACCCTAAATATATTTCACACACATACATATTCATTCTTAATTCAGGTTAAACACATAGATATATTTTATAAATTTAACAACTCATCATTGCATTTTCACTCAAAGACTCCTCAATGCACAAGAGTGTTCTCTACTTCATTTGTCTTGATCAATTTATGAACTTTTTCCAACAAAATCCTTATGCAATAAATTTGGTTGTCTCGTAGTGACGTAATAATTTTTTAAAGAAAGTCTCATTCATGTAGCATGCCCTTAAGGCATGGTGATGTAATATACAACTATGATACCAATCTGTAACATACCCAGCCACCAATAGGCTGGGTTGTGCTACTGCAAATTCTCCCTTCCATAACTTAGTTCAAATTCTAATAGCATTTAACTAATAAATAGGAATGAAAGAAATGAAATAACAACACATGAAATAATCAAGATTCGTGCTAGAGTTTAAAAGAATGCTTAAATGTGACATGCACAACAATAACCAACAAGAATTCACATTAAACATACATATATTAGAGATAATAGTTAATACACAGTGGAAAAAAATATACAAGAAAAATAAACCATGACAGAGAGAACTTATCTTAAACAAAACCAACCACCAACTGGCTACAGATTAAGGATGTTCCGCCCAACCTTAGACGTTGTTGTTCCAAGTCTCAATGACTGGTCACTCTCGAGCTAGGTCTATGACTCCAAAAGGATAGGTTCCAAATTGACACTCACCTTCCCAAACCAGTCAACATTCAATCTCTCACAGGTTTCTCAACACACAACAATTAAATGTACAATGACTCTATTCTCTCCAGCTTGCACCATCCAGAGATAATGAACCCCCTTCACTTCCATGTAGTCCCTCAGGATGTCCATTTCTTTCTAGGGCTCCAGTGAATCTAATAAAGGATATCCATGTTGGGACTCTCAGGATTTGTATCTTTGAACAAGGTTTAGCACATGCCAATGCATCTCATGCATATAAGCACCAATTCATGTTTAACATATAATTGTAATTACTACAACCTACAAAACAATTTCTTCTTTACTTCAATAGTGCGTTCCCATGTCCCAACCAAGAACAAGAATGAATGAGGAATAATGAATAAGAAATAAATGAATGAAGAGTGAATAATTGAATGAGTGAACAATGAGGAAGAACCCCCAAACAACTCATAAGAGGTTTTTATGAAATTACATGCAATAAAGAACCACATGGAATTTCCCCCAAGAAGCTCATGTAACTAGTTCCCTAGTTCTTTCTCTCTAAACTTCCAAGATGGGTAAACCAAATATAATATAAATACTTAGCCTATTTACCCCCCTCTCTTGTGGAATCATAGCCCCCTACAACTCTTGTTATTTTTTGTCTTGTAGCTAGCGATGCATTTTATTATTCGTAATGTTCAAGGTATTGCATTTCATAGTAATTCATACCTCTTTTAATTGTTCAAGAACTCCATCCTTTCATCAAATAAAAAAAATACATTATTTATTTTGGGGACTCAAAACCAGGGTATTACAGCCAATTTGTATGGTGGAGAGGAACTTGAATTCGTTGAAGGCTTTAGTTAAACAAAGAGCATGTCTGGAGGTTTCTATGGTGGAGGGATATATGATATATAAATCATTATTGTATATTATTCAATATCTTCCTAAATTAGCAACAAATATGAAGGTGCCTTGCATTTGGGATTTCAACTCCATCAACAAATTTGAAGAAGAGGTCCTAGTTGAGAAAGGTAGAATTGGGAAAGTGAAAGGTAATGAGATGGTAGAGATCTATAATACTTTTCATTATTTCTTTTTTCTATATTGTACTTATTAAATTATTATTATTATTCTATCAATTATTAATCTTTATTCTTAGTAATTTTTTTTTTTCATAAAGCTCACCTTTTATGCTTTCAAATGATAGAATGTTGACATCTTGTTCCAGGAAAACATTGTAGGTATGGAAGAAGAGTCGTTGCAACACCAATATGTTGCTACAAAACCCCTCGGGTTGACTTCTATGACACCATCAACCTCATCGATATATTGTTGCAACACACATTTTATTTGTTTCAGTACAATTTTCGATTGTTGCAACATTGATCTAGATTTATGAGGGAACAAAATGAAACACAGAAATAAGACAAACATAGAGATACAATAATACTCAATTTCTATTAACGAATGAAATATGTAGAGACTAAAAGAAAATACAAAGTGAAATGAACTCGCTAGAATGGTGGTAGCTTATCTTTGAGAAGAGATGTAATGGATATATGTGTGGTATCTTATGTTTGAGAAGAGATGTGATGGATGCATACATTCACAATAAAATGATTATAATGAGGCTCCAAAGGAATTTTTAACATAAAGCATAAATGAGAAAAACCTAAACAACAAAAACCCTAACCATGGTAGATGAGACACCAAAAGGTTTGTGGACCCTGATGGGGGTAATTGATATGTCAACTTATGGGGGCACAAATTTTTCTTATTATCTCCAATTGGGATGCTCAATACCTTGTTAGAAAGTTCTATTTAAGGAGTATGCATTCCATTTAACCTAGAATGTGCCTTCAAGTATATGTTAGGTGCTTCCAAGCCAAAAAATGTTGTTTAGGGCCTCAAAACGACCCTGAAAGTTTGGGACCTGAAAAATCATAGAAAACCTACCAAGATAGAAATTGTATTTTTAGGTAGTGGAATAGGTGGGAGGCCACTAATGTCCACTTGAATCAGTATTCGCCCCTTAGGAACAAATGGTCTCCATTTCATTGAGTTCCCCCATCAAATGTTGAGATTTCTATTAAACTTGATGCCTTGTGAGCCAGTTTTCTTGGTGCAGTAGTTTCCCTACTTTGAGAACTAGATAGAGTTGGATTTTTTGTTGACAAGTTCCCTTAACCTATGTTTCTATGACACTATCAATGGTTTCCTATTCCATCTAGTTAGGTGATATGAAAATGAAAAAGGTTTGTGTATACAAATTTTCAAGTGGAAAATGTATGTGTCTTAGGAAATTGGATCACGTTTGAAAGAACATAAACTTAATGAATTTTTACTTAAAATGAGTATCATAAACAGTCATAAACAACCATCAAAAGTAAGCACATAACACAACAAAATGATAAAAGAGTTCACCCCTCTCTTGGACTACATCTCTTGGTCCAACTTCCAATGGATAATTTTCATTATATTCTCAAAGTGTTAAAATAAGTGCTTTAAAATGCTCAAAATGAAAAATAGATGGCTCCAATGGATCCAAAATGTCCAAAAACCCCTAGCTAGGATCTTTTTTCACTTGGTTCGGCCAAAAAATGGAGAAAATACACTTCCTAGAAGTTTTCCCCAATAACATGTTGTCTCGTCTCCCCAAAATGCACCCACTGTGTGACTAAGTCAACCTCTATGTGTTTTCCATGCCAAAACCCAACACCACGCCTCATTCTGCAAATTGGGTGGATTTGTCGCACCGTTAGGGGTTAGAACAGTTCCCAGCAGAGGTTATGGTCATTTGGAGGGGTATGTAACCAAGAGCTAGGCCAATTGCCTACACCTGTCAGCTTAACCATTGGATCCCCATGCTAAAGGTCATATGGTAAAGCATGGATTTTGTGACCAGGGATGAGGCTTAGCCCCGACCCTTTTTCCACCTGCATAAAGCACAGTTCAACTTCAAATTGTAGTGGTGATCATATGGGTTAAGAACTAAATGTAGGTGGGTTGGTAGCCTGACCTACATGGATATGTTTCCCTTGCCTAAGGTCCTGATTTCGACCCCTATAGAATCCAAACAATTTTTTAAACCACAACAAGGGGGTGCCATGTGTCGACGACCAAGAAACATGCCATGTGTCAACGACAAAAAAAATTCCTAGGAAACATGCCATGTCTCAATGACCAATTGGTCCATGCCAACCTCTTCCATGTCAACTACCAAATCACTTGCCTATTCATCCTTCCATGTCACCAGTCCACGTGAGCTGTTTGATCGTACGGTCAACTACCACGTGGCCTATACGGACTATACAATTAGCATTTGGGAAAATAGATAGAACATGATATCTCCCTCATACGAACTTCATTTGAGCCTGTTCAAGTTGCATTAGGATTGTGAGGATGATGTCTATGCAATGAATATGTTTTTGAGAAATTTCAAACACTTTGATTTTTGAGCATTTTTTTTTGCCTGGATCACTCCTCCCCATTAGGAAGCTTTTGGACCTCCAAAATACTACTTTCAATCAATCTGAATATGAGGGTATAGTTCCCTCACCTTTCTAACCTCAATCCATTTATCTTTTCTTGGATTTGTGCCTTTGAGACCAACATGAAGGTATTCAACATTCCCTTGTTTTGAAGTTCTTATATTCCTGTCAAGGATTGTATCCTCATGCAATTTTGAAATATATTCTCACGTGAAATCATCTATGGAAGGAATATGAACATGCTCTCCTTGATCATCAATCAAAGAAGGCTCATACAATCTCAAATTCTCAACATTAACAACTGAATACATTTGCATATAAGGAGGCAAATCCAAATGAAAGGCATTGTTACCAATCTTTTCAAGAATCGTAAAAGGTCCATATCTAATTGGTTTCATCTTTTTAACTTCTCTTTTAAGCCTCTCTTTTCTAATGTAAATTGAAACTTCATCTCCAACTTGGAAACTTTGATCAACATGATGCTTTTCATGTCTTGTCTTTTATTTGGCTTTTCTCTTTTCTAACTGTTCTTATACCATTTGATGCACCAATTGAATTTTTTCAACGAACTTCTTTGTTCTATCAATGTCATAATGACCATCAATAGAAATATCCTTCCCAAAGATAAAATCTAAAGGAGATTTTGGAAAATAACTGAAACATGCCTCAAATGGGGATGTTTGAGTCGATGAATGCTTAGCTCGGTTATAAGCATGTTGAATGTAGTGTAGGTATTCATCCCAAAGCTAGGTATTAGGATGTTTGTTGCAATAACCACGAAGAATATGTCCTATTGTGTTATTCACCACCGATGTTTGACCATCAGTTTGTGGATGAAATTTTGTGCACTTCTTCAGCTTGGTGTTCAAGAGTGCCCATTATCTTGACCAAAATTTCCCAATAAATAGAGAATCTGGATAAAAAATAATAGATTTTGGAAACCCAAAATGTACCCATACATGTTGAAAGAACTTTTGTGTCATTTCTTCAACTGTAACCTACTTCTTACAAGACATCAAAATAAAATTTTTGCTGAAACAATCAACCAAAACATAAAGGTAATCACAGTTTTTTTTAGAAATAGGTAATCCTCCTACAAAGTCCATGGAAATGATTTCCCAAGGACGATAAGGAACTAAAAGTGGAGTATACAATCCCAACTTTCTTTTTCTAGGCTTACTTGTAGCCCATAAAGAACATCCTCTCACATATCTTCAAACACTTTCATTCATTTAGGCTGATATAAATATCTTTGCAAATTAACCACCATCTTGTGTACACCAAAGTGGCCAACAATAAGAGAAGAATGTGCTTCCCTTAAGATGTTGAATCTTTCACCTTGTGGAATACATACCTTGCCAATATGATACAAAATCTTATCATGCACATGGTAATCCAATTCCTCAACTTGGTTAGAATGACACAAAGTTGCATAAACCTCTTTAAAATCAACATCTAAAGCATAATATTCAACATAGCTCTCATGCATGGTAGAATTATGCTTAAGAATAATTGAAGCATTAACAATAGGCCTAGATATCATATTAACAACTTTTTTATAAATTCCTTTCTTATACCTGATAACCAATGTAACAACCCTAGTTGAATATATGTTTAGGGATTATTAAGTAAAAATTTATTAGGTAATTAATTTTTCTAACATGTTATTAACTAAACAATAATTGGCATAATAATATTAATTAAATATTTATTAATTAATTAATTGTTATAATTTTGATTAATTAATTAATTAATTAATTAATTACCTATCACATTGAATGAAAATGGTAATAAATTTAAGAGGCTTAATAAATTTAATTGTTTAATTAAATGATCTACGTATACTAGGGGATAAGAAGCATTAAAAATAAGGATAAGGAAACATTAAATAATAGGGTAAGGCATTAACTATGTGGATAAGGTAATGAATGTGTAGCTAAGGAAATAAATGGGGAGAAAGGGCAGTGAAGGAGGGATATGAGCGGAGGTGGTTTACGAAAGAAGGGGGGGATTATTATCATTCTACTTGGATTTTTGGAGGGTTCTCTTGGATTTGTGCAGGAGAGTTGAGTTCTGTAGTCGGGAAGGATTAGTACATGGGGCACCAGTTTGTTGGGGGTTTTGGGCACAGGGGCCAGGATATCCATATGGTATCCTGGAGCTAGGAAGTTTTCCTAGTTAGCAGGGTGGAAACACGATTTGGGCAGAGTTGGTCTGTGGCTTCAAGCTGGGCAAGGCAGCAGCAAGAAGGTCAACAAGACAAGCGGAAGGTTAGCATCAGACCAAGGTATTTTAGTTTACATATTTGTTTTATGAAATTTAAGGAATATGAAGGGTTATAAGGTTGTTCATAAGCTATTATGTTCAATTCAATAAATTTTGGTTATATGTTGATTATGAAGTAAATTAAAATGTTAGGTTAGCATTCCTTAAATTAAATGTTTTTTTTGGGGGGTTTTATAAGGATTTGTGGAGACGAACCCTACAAATGGTATCAGAGCTTCAACTTGAAGCATTGGGGCCTTAAGGGCCAAGTTCCAAGCTCCAATTCCAGCTCCGCCTAACCTGCAAACCAAGCACATAAATTTTAACACAAAAATAAATATAAATGACATACATATTGAAAATGTGAAGGAAGCAGAGGCAAAAAAATTCCCCTCGTTGATAAATTAGAGAATATACACAGCCTTAATTTATTTGGTAACTATCGATACGGAACAAAAGTTCGAGAGTTCCTCATGAAAATCAAGGATTTCATTGATATTCAAGGCTTGCCTTATGTCGTTCATGATGTGCAGAATTTAACAGCAGGTGTTAGGGATCTTGAACGTCAAACATTGGATGTCATTCCCAAAATGAACAATAATACCATTTCCAATACTCTCATCCTTCAACAAATAAACACAACCCAGCTATCTCAGACCTCCATCGATAGGATGGATGAACCTATGGATGCTCAACATTCCATTTTCTGCACCTTCCAAGGCCCGGATATGCCAAATTATGTTGTGGGTTTGGATAATCCTATTGATGATGTCAGACAAATTCTACTACAAGATGATGTTAACATCGTTGGAGTGACATGGATGGGTGGAAGTGGAAAAACCACTCTTGCACTAGCTTTTTGCAACGATCTCAAAGTCGAAACATTTCCGAATGCTTTTTATTTAAGATGTACATTAGAATGGATGTTTGGAGTAACACACATGATTAATCAAATAAAAAGTATTTAGTTTAAACATAGCTAAATGATGTACAGGGTTTTAATATAATCTCCCCATTGTTTGAAATCAATTTGAAACTTAAAACCTTGCATTTATAATTTTTGAAAAATCTTATTTAATGTAATAAAGAAATCAAAAGATATAGATACTATCCATAATAGGGCAAGAAATCATGTAGTTTAAATAAAGTTGTAGTTCATCTATTAGAGGTAAAAAAATCACCTAGTCATTGCTCTCCTGGCCATGTTTTGATTCTTCTAGTTACATGCGCCGTCCTACTCTCTTTGTCCCTCCTGGCCATGGATTTGGGAGATAGAAGCTCATTGCACTTTCCACGTCTCTCTGCATAGGTCCAAGCATTTGAGGGCATGATTGTTTCTCTCGGCAAGATCCACTATGCTCTACGTGTCCAATGCTCAACAACACCATGCAAACTCAGAACTCCCCCAAATCGACCCAAAACTTGCCAGGTGTCATGTCTCAGGCACAACAAATCAACATGCTATCCAAACTAACACCTATACACAATACACAACAAAAATTTGACGTTGAATCTGCTCCCTTGCAGGCCATCGTCATTTCCAATCACTTGGGCTTCACCTTTGTTGTGCATCCACAAGGATTCTGTGTTCTAAAGACTGCAAAACTTTTACGGTTGGCAAAGGAGCTGAAAAAAAAAACAATCAGCAAAAAGAATCAATGATTCGGGAGTTGATAATTGTAGATGTCTCACTTGATGGTATTCGCATTCTGGCCATGTCAGGCGATGGTCTAATCCTAGTCGTATCCGTGGAAGGATGGGTTCATTTCTTTAGTGTTCCTGACCTAGTTCACAAGGTTGATGTGAAGCCATTTCAATCAAGGTTGGCCATTTCAAAGCCATGACCATCACCATGCCACACCAGATGCAGCCAAGGAGAGACAGCCCACGCGGCCTGCAAACACTACAAAAAATAGAAAAAAAATTTATCAAAAAAATAATTAATAAAACCAAAAGAAAAAAAAAAACCAAATTGAAATAAATTACCGTGCATCTCTTTAATGCCATTTGGGTTACAGTGAATTCCTCTCTGCAACAATTCAAACCCTTCATTCATTCACTTTTTAACTCGATTTGAAATAATTTTTTTGCTTGTTCTGTCGAAGGTGGAGCGGAGAGATTTGTAGTTCAGGGTTCTATAAATGAGGAGCCCTTGAGTCAATGCCTTTACACAAATGTTGATTCTAAATGAGGAGACATGATATGCCTTCACACACAAATGTTGATGCTAGGGAGATTGACAAGATTGAAATGAGGTGGTCTTTGAAAGGAAGGAGCCCACGGGCCTATTCTTGCACCACACAGCCTGAACGCAGCGCCCAACCATGGCCGAGGAGCTGCACAAACACAAAACAAATATTTTTTTTATCAAAAAACATAATTAATAAAACCAAACAAACAAAAAGAAAAACCCAATACCCAACGCACAGCACCGAGACCTCGCCTATCATAGAGTTGATGGACAAATGCCGCAAACTCTGAGAAAATTTAACAAAATATTCATATCAAATCGCAGTGTTATTACACCAAAAGAAATACCAACCCTACTCATAACACCATGAGAAATAGCCCGCGGCCATTACTAGAGCTCCGACCATTTCCAAAGCTCCGCTGCAGTTGCAGAGTAGGAGAAGCTTAGGGTGTGTTCGCAATCGCAAATGAAGCAAGCTACAGGACGATTAGGGTTAGGTGTATTGAGATAAGTGCATTTAGAGTTTAGGGCACGTGGACCTCATGCGAGGACCCACGATGTCGTATGGAATTTATTTTTTTTATTATTATTTTTTAAATTATTTTCCTTAAGTAATATATATTTTGTTTAATTTGATATTTTATTGATTTATTTACATTAACTTTTTAAATTATTCTTAAATTTAAATTTCAATGGTTTAAATCGTTAATTTTTTTTATTATAAAAAAAAAATTAATATAATATATATAGGTATAATTAAATTTATTAATTATTAACAAAAAAAAATGAGGATAAAATTAAGGTTTAAATATATTATATATATATTAAGATGTTTAAAGTTTACACATTAGTTTTAAAGATTTAAAACTAATATAATTAAATAAAAATAATAATATAAAAAAATATATATGTAATATTAATAAATAGAGTTATAAAAAGAATTTGAAATGTTTTGGGGTCCATGGGTTTTGAACCCGCGACCACCCACCAAGCCCAAGCCTTAAGAAGAACACTAACACCAACGCGCCCTCATAAGTCTTTATAAATAAATTCTTATATTTAATTAGATTAATGATAACACTATAGGAATTAGAGTGGTATTATTATTAGGAAGATATAGTATGAAGATTAAGACTAACTGGATTATTGCCTAGTCTATTGATCCAAAGCCAGCTAACCGAGTTGAATCATAATTAGTGAATGCACTGGAAATCAAGGTAAAGGCTTATTTAGCATTGTTGATCTTTGTATCCCAAGTATGAACTCCGATTGTCCAAGCGTCAGGCTCACGAGACCGTACACACAACTCATCGAGCCCAGCACCAAGTCCCTCCACTCCATTCCACCAGTCGAAGTCAATGCTAAATCTCAATGCAGCATTCGACAACGCCAACCCTAGGCACCAGGGAAGAGCTCACGAGTCAAGCATCGGAGGATATTTAGTTATAAGTGAAAACTTAAAAAGACTTAGACTAGGACAGGACGGGAGGAGGCGACATGTGCACTAGGAGAGTAAGCATAGAAATTGGTGAGTATGGTGCAAGGATAACATAGCTATAGGGTCAGGAAACCAATAGTTTTTTATAGGGGAGAACAAATCAAAGCTTAGATGCCTAATCCTAACCCTAACCTAGCCAATTCCCTAAAGGAGTAATGTATGTTTACAGAAAAGTAAAGAAAACTTACGCCTAACCCTGTTTCTAGTTTAAGTAGCACCAATTTGAAATGTCCTTGAACTCACCCTGACAACTTTGGGTGATGCAGGTTAAATCATATAGGATGGTTAGGACTCGAGGGAATCGAGGTAGGGGAGTGTCGTCGCAAGCACCGCCAACACCACCAGTGCCACCACCACCATCACCCGAACTAGCTCTCATACTGCGCTCGTTGGAAGCCATTAATGAGACTTTAAAGGGGCGACAACTGGTAGGCACTGAAGTGGAACCCCCATTGTCTAGAACAGGTAATCCAAAAGTGTCAAGGGATTCAGGGGGAGGACCTGCACCTGAAGACATCACACGAGAATTGCAGAAGATCAAACTTCTAGAGTTTGTTGGCGGTTGCGCCAATGAACATGCGGAAGCATGGTTGGAAGTCATGACAAGTTGTTTTGCATTAAGGGAATATGCGTCCAACTCAAAGGCAAAGATCGTAATTTTTCAGTTAAGAGACAACGCCTTGAACTGGTGGGACAACCTAAAAAGATAACTGCACCTTACCCCAGACACAGTATCTTGGGAAATTTTCGAGGAGAGGTTCTGAAAGGAAATATCTACCAACATACTATGAGGAACAACAGGTAGGGGCATTTCATGCCTTAGTACAGGGAAATAGAACTATAGAAGAATATGAGATCAGATTTATGGAACTGGTCAAATATGTTTCGTATATGGATAATGACCAATGACAGGTAGAGCACTTCATCTATGGATTAAACCTTAAGATAAGAGCTATGGTGTGGATGTGGAAACCATATTCAGTAGCAGAAGCGATGGAAAATGCGTGTTATGTGGAGGAACACATGAACTTAACCGGGGGTACAAGACTGACATTTCCACATTTTCCTGGATTCGTTGGGAAGGTCTCGAGGACATTTCCCAGGGGAGGGGGCTCAAGGCCACCGCCATATGGTAACAAAGTCGCGCCAAGGACAGTAGCCACAGGGATTTCAATGGCAACGAGTGTAGCATCTCATTCATCACCAACAAGGCAGAAAAGTCCATGACCATCTTAGGGAACAACTAGTAGGGGCAGGGGTTCCAGGGGAAGGAACTCATTTCAGAGATAGTCACATAACAGTGCACAGGTTCAATCTCATGTTACCTGTTGGGGGTGCGAAGGACCTCATTACCAGCATGACTGCCCAGAGTTACAATCAAAGTTTGTGCATAGAGAAGGAAAAGCACTGATGGGGAGATCAAGTAGCAGCCACCAGATTTATGCAGTGGTTAATAATCGCCAGGCCGAACATCAATCCACGGTGGTGGAGTCATCAGGTACGCTAAATAATATCAATGTTAAGATTTTATTTGATTCTGGTGTGACAGATAGCTTCATTTCACCATATGCATTAGAAAAGAGTGGGTTGGCAGCCTATGAGCACGATGACTTTAAACAAGTCGAGATGGCTTTGAGGGAAAAACAAGTGGTAGGACCTAGTTTTGATAATTGTATAGTAGACCTGGGAGTGTGTACTACCAGGTTGAAGGTATACGTCACTACTCTCGGGGAATATGACCTAATCATTGGAATGGATTGGTTAGTAGATCACCGAGCCATGGTAGATTGTTTCGCAAAGAGGGTGCTTTGTGCCGATGATGAAGGAAGGCCAGTAGAGATCCAGGGTGTACAGAGAAAAGTGTCATTACGCTTTATATCAACTATGAAGGTTAAGCGATGCTTGAGACAAGGGTGTCGATTATATGTAGTGGAAGAAGTGAATGAAAGGAAGGGACCCTCATTGGATTAGTACCCAATATTGTCAGAATTTAAAGATGTTTTTCCGAATGAGTTACCAGGGTTACCTTCTGAGAGGGAGCTTGATTTTACTATTGATCTAAAACCTGGTGTAGAACCAATCTCCAAGACTCCGTATTGGATGACAGTGCTGGAACTTTCTGAATTGCGAATGCGGTTGAAAGATTTACTATACTTAGGGCTAATAAGGCCCAGTGTCTCACCTTGGGGCGCACCAGTAATTTTTGTAAAGAAGAAGGTTGGATCCTTATGACTATGTATAGACTACAGGGACTTGAACCGTGCTACAGTGAAAAATAGGTACCCGATGTCGCAAATAGATGACCGTTTCGATCAGATGAAAGGAGCAGCAATATTCTCAAATATCGATTTGCGATCAGGGTATCATCAATTAAGGATTAAGGAAGGTGATATCCCAAAAACTGCCTTTCGAACTCGATTTGGACATTACAATTTTGTTGTAGTACCTTTCAGATTGACCAATGCGCCAGCAGTATTCATGAGCCTCACGAAAGGTGTATTCCAGAAGTACTTAGACCGTTTTGCACAAGTCTTTCTAGATGACATCCTCATCTATTCCAAGAATTAAAGAGAACATGAGGAACACCTATGAGTAGTGTTTTCTTGCCTAAGGGAGAACAAATTATATGGGAAGTTGTCAAAGTGTTCCTTCTTCTAGAAAGAGATTCACTATTTATGTCATATCATTTCCGGCAAAGGAATCTCCATGGACCCAGAAAAGGTAAAGGCCATTATGGAGTGGCCAGTGCCGAAAAATGCCTATGAGGTGAGAAGCTTCATGGGACTATCAGGTTATTACCAAAGATTTGTGGAAGGATTCTCAAAAATAGTGAAACCCATCACCACTTTGCAATGCAAGGGGGTCAGGTATGAATGGACAGAAGAATGTGATATGCATTCATTAAGCTTAAGAGGTTACTAACCAATGTGCCAATTCTACGAGTGTTGGATATGGAAAAGGACTTCACAGTCTGCACGGATGCCTCGAAGTAAGGGTTGGGGACCGTGCTAATGTGGGATGGAGGAGTGATAGCTTATGCGTCAAGGAAGTTGAAGAAACATGAAGAGCTATATGTGACTCATGATTTAGAGTTGGCAGCTATAATGCTATCTTTGAAAATTTGGAGTCACTATCTTGTGGGGTGAAACTTTGAGCTCAAAACGGACCATCAAAGTTTAAAACATCTCTTCACTCAAAGAGATCTGAATGTCAGGCAAAGGTGATGGAGTGAGTTTATGAGTGAGTACGATTTTGGTATTTCGTACATCAAGGGAAATGAAAATGTGGTCGCATATGCCTTGAGTAGGAGACCACGTATCTTCTCCTTGGTAACCTTAAAGGTCAATCTAAGGGAACATGTGTTGGCACAACTCCAACGAGACAATTGGTATTTAAAGGTTACTTCCAACCTCCAGAGTGAGAGGTAGTTAGATCCAAAGTATGAAGGATATAGTCTGAAAATAGATGGACTGTTAAGATATCGAGGAAGGATGTACATCCCTAACAATGGGGATATTCGAAGCATCATACTAAAGGAAGCCCATAGAGCACTTTATTGTGTGCATCTGGGTGTGAAGAAGATGTACGCAGATATAAGGAAACTCTTCTTCAGGGTAGGCATGAAGCGCGATGTAGTCCATTTCGTTGCCAAGTGCCTAGAATGTCAACAAGTGAAAGCCGACCACCATCACCCGGCAGGCCTCCTACAACCACATGATGTTCCTATGTCCAAGTGGGAAGTCATCTCTATGGATTTTGTTGTGGGCTTGCCGCTCACATCCCATAGACACAATGTCATTCTTGTGATAGTGGGTAAGTTAACCAAGAGTGCTCATTTTATTCGGGTTAGAGACACTTACAATGTCACTAATGTGGCACGTGTGTTTGTAAGCAAGGTTATCCATTTGCACGGGATACCTAACAAGATCATTTTAGATAGGGACTCCAGATTCACTTCTAGGTTTTAGAAAAGTTTACAGTCAGCGTTGGGGTCTCAGTTGAACTTAAGCACAACTTATCATCCTGAAACAGATGGGCAAACTGAGAGAGTAAATCAAGTCAAGGAAGACATGCTTAGGATGTATGTCATGGATAATCAAACCTAGTGGGAGAAGTACTTACCTTTAGTAGAGTTTGCCTACAATAACAGTTTTCATAGCTCCATCGGAATGCCACCCTACAAAGCTTTGTATGGGAGGCCATTTAGAACGCCATTGAGTTGGGATATACTAGAAGACCGAGTAACAGTTGGGCCAGAATTGATTCAGGAAATGGAAGAACAGGTGATTCAAATTAGGCAGAGACTAAAGGAAGCACAGGATAGGAAGAAAAGTTATGTGGATGCACACCGGACCGATCGAAGTTATGAAGTGGGAGACCAGGTTTTCATTCATATCAGGCCTAATAAGAGTACCATACGGTTCAGGAAGGGGACAAAGTTGTCACCTCAATTTATAGGACCGTTCAGAATCCAAGAGAAAATTGGACCCATTGCCTATCGTCTCGTACTGCCACCCCACTTGCATAAAACTCATAATGTATTTCATGTATCTGTTTTATGTCATTATGTTGCTGATGAATCACGTAAACTAAATTGGAAGGAATTGCAAGTATCGGACTTGGGAACCCTCACGGTATAACCATTACGCATATTGGACCGTAGAGTCCGACAGCTTAGGAACCGTCTGGTAGACCAAGTTAAGGTCCAGTGGGACAAGTATAGTCTAGGATCTGCTACTTGGGAAGACGCTGAGACACTACGGCGAGACTATCCCTCACTTTTTTTACCACCTCGAGAACATGTTTCTCGAAGGTTGGGTGTATGTAACACCACCTTTTGACTTAGACAGCCAGGATTACCTGAGGCCAATATACTTTATTTTCTAGTCACAATGAAACTATTAAGTGATACACCTACACTTCAAATGTATGAACTTTTATGTAGGATTAAATGTTATTGACGATGATGTATGTAATGCGATCTATTATGTGAATGTAAATTTTACAAATGTTTAAATGTTATTGATGATGATGTATATGATGCGACATATTGAGAGAATGTGAATTTAATGAATGTTTAAATGCTATTGGGATGATGTTGGATATGATGCAATCTATTTTGGGTAAATGATAATCTTATGAATAGGTGTTGAAATTGAATTATGGGATATTATGAGATCTATTTCTAGATGGAAAACTTTGACGTTAATTTATCAGTACAGGGATACCAAATTGAAATGATGATAGTATGCAATTACATGATGATAATGCATAGAAATGTATGAGTTTGTGTTACAGACTAATCTACAGGTTATGGGATATGAAATAGCCAAAGGATAAAGATGATGAAAGTGGATATCATGACCACTAGCCAAGAAACACTATGGTATGAATATTTTATGTGAAATTATATTAGTTTGGATGCATTGCTATAATATGTGGACCAGTGCAAGATTTCAGGTGATGACACTGCCCAAAACTGAATAAATGATGACAAAACCCCCAGTAACATGGTGCCACTATATATTCCATTGTAGAGTGTGGACCCTAGTTATGATTAGAAGGGGTGGAGGCATTTCCCACCGTGTATCCTCCGAAACCTGAAGTCATGGGAGGACAGTGTTAATTCACACTCCCCAAGACGTGTGATGATGATTGTCAGATGCCTGCTAGGGAAGCTTGGTCGAGATCGCGACACTTCCTCTTACAGGTTCTATTTGGAGTTAGGTCAATATAGTTGACGCTCCAAGATAGTCTAGCAGAGGCAGGATAGGAATGGAGATGGAATTAGGTTAGGGAGGAAGGATGAGTAATAATAGTTGAGAAGGTATGGAAATCTGTCTTGTGGTGGAATTTAATGTTTTCCCTTCAAAAAAAAATAGAAAATGTGTATATATGAATATTCATAACTACGCAACTAAACCACAGTTGTCTAAATAAAAATTGTTGAACTGGATAATAGTAATTAAAGGATTTCTCAAACAATTGATTAGTTTGTTGTCCTTTTTAAAAGACTAGTCTTGCTAACTGTATTCGATGCATACATAAAGTACTAAAGGATGGTAGTTTTGATTATTAGTACATGCACGAGACTTGTATGTACTAGCTACACATGCATTTCTTGTACATATACACTAGTATGTATGATTTTTCTTGACTTACTGATAATGTCGGTTACTTGTTATGAATGTGTGAACCATGTTTCTTTTCCTTTGTACCATAAGATACCTTAACTTCTGGACGAAGTTTCCTGAAGGGTGGGTGTATGTAACAACCCTAGTTGAATATATGTTTAGGGATTATTAAGTAAAAATTTATTAGGTAATTAATTTTTCTAACATGTTATTAACTAAACAAAGATTGGCATAATAATATTAATTAAATATTAATTAATTAATTAATTGTTATAATTTTGATTAATTAATTAATTAAATATTTAATTACCTATCTCATTGAATGAAAAGGGTAATAAATTTAAGAGGGTTAATAAATTTAATTGTTTAATTAAATGATCTACGTATACTAGGGGATAAGAAGCATTAAAAATAAGGATAAGGAAACATTAAATAATAGGGTAAGGCATTAACTATGTGGATAAGGTAATGAATGTGTAGATAAGGAAATAAATGAGGAGAAAGGGCGGTGAAGGAGGGATATGAGTGGAGGAGGTTTACGAAAGAAGGCGGGATTATTATCATTCTACTTGGATTTTTGGAGGGTTCTCTTGGATTTGCATAGGAGAGTTGAGTTCTGTAGTCGAGAAGGATTAGTACATGGGACACCAGTTTGCTGGGGATTTTGGGCACGGGGGCCAGGATATCCATATGGTATCCTGGAGTTAGGAAGTTGTCCTAGTTGGCAGGGTGGAAACATGGTTTGGGCAGAGTTGGTCTGTGGCTTCAAGTTGGGCAAGGCAGTAGCAGGAAGGTCAGCAAGACAAGCGGAAGCAGCAGGAAGGTCAGCAAGACAAGCAAAACATTAGCATCAGACCAAGGTATTTTAATTTACGTATTTTTTTATGCAATTTAAGGAATATGAAGGGTTATAAGGTTGTTCGTAAGCTATTATGTTTAGTTCAATAAATTTTAGTTATATTCTAATTATGAAGTAAATTAAAATGTTAGGTTAGCATTCCTTAAATTAAATGTTTTTTTTATTGGGTTTTATAAGGCTTTGTGGAGCCGAACCCTACAACCAAGTGGAATTGTTGTAGGAAACCCATCCACTTGAAGTGCCTTGCTAGTTGTAGATTTGTTTTTTATTGCAAGTATTGCAATGGTGATGATTTGTGTGAATAATAGTTTATTTTTCCAAAAAACAATGTTTCCATTTTTTCACACTTTGCACCAATGCATACAACTCCTTATCATATGTAGGATAATTAATCAGAACACCATTAAAAGTTTCAGAATGAAAAAAAATGGGCTTACCATTTTGCAACAAGATTCTTCCCATGGCATAGTTACTTGCATATGTTTGTATCTCAAATGGCTGTCTCAAATAAGGAAGTGCACGAACTGGGGCGAAACTAGTTTTCTCCTTCAATGTATCAAAATATTTTTGTTTCTTTCCTCCCCATTGGAAAACTTGTTTGATGCTTTTCACTGTGTAATGGAACTACAATTGAAGAGAAGTTAGAAATAAACTTTCTCCAGTATTGGGTTTCTCTCGAAAATCTTCTTATCTATGTTACATTGTTGGGCTTGGGCCAATCCAAAATTACTTTGACCTTGGAAGGATCTATTTTCATTTCTCCTCCTTGAACAATATGTCCCATCTAAACAAGTGAGATATTTCCAAACTCACATTTAGACATCTTTAAAAACAAATCTTCTTTCTTCAAGACATATAAAACATGTTTTACATGCCTAACATGCTCTTCACAATATTTTCTAAATACCAATATTTCATTCAAGTACACAATTACATAATCATCAAAAAAAGGCCTTAAAACATCATTCATAACTCTCATGAATGTTGTGGGAGCATTACAAAGTACAAATGACATAACCATCCATTCAAACAAATCTTTCTTTGTTTTGAAAGTTGTCTTCCATGTGTCTCCTTCAGCAATCCTAATCTAATGATATTCACTTCTCAAATCTAACTTAGTAAAATACTTAGTATCTTTCAATTGATCAATCAAATCATCAATTCTAGGAAGAGGATACCAATTATTTATCATAATATTGTTCAAGGCTATGAAATCTACACACATGCTCCATGTACCATATTTATTTGGTACTAAAACAATTGGTGACCCGCATGGTGATGTCCTTGGCATCATAACCCCTTTGTCAAATAACTCTTGGATTTGGTTTTTAATTTCATCATTCTCTGTTAAGAACCAAATATCAATATAGCATAGAAAAACCTCAGAAAAAGTACTCAACGCCTTGAAAAAGAGATAATTTCATATAATAAGTCTCTTCAAGGGGGCAACCTCCTTTTACCCCACTTAAATGTTCAAGTACAAGATGATTCAAAATGAAAATGTTTCCTTGGTATATATAGGAGACTAGGAGGTATAATTATAACTAATGGCCTAAAGCCGACATAAACAAAATAACATTACTAATATAATATGCCCCAATTAAGGGGTAATGAGCCAAAATTAGGGCTGAGCATGCCCCTCCCCTTGAGACAGTTGTTTCTCGCAACACTTGAGTAACTCTATATGCTTCTATATAAAAGACTCATCTTCCCAAGTGGAATATTCAACTGGTAGTTTCCTCCATTTAATGAGATACTCTGAAATGGATCTATTCCTTAGCTAGTGAAATCTTGTGTTAGTGATGGCTTCAAGCTCCAATATGATTTTTCCTTCCTCTTCAACTTCTGGCAATATGGTTTGAACTGGGATCTTGTTGCCTATAACCTTCTTTAAGCATGAAACATGGAAAACTAGGTGTACTCATCAAGATGCAGGCAACTCCAATTTGTATGCCAAAGTACAAATATTTTGCAACAACTTATAAGGGCCATAGTACTTTGGTGATAATTTATTATCCTTCTTGTCTTGCTTGAGGCACATCTGTTTGTACGGTTGTAGTCTTAAAAACACCCAATCACCTACTTCAAAAGTTCTTTCACTATGATGTTGATCTGCTTGTTGTTTCATGTGATTTTGTGCCATGGTCAGGTTGTCCTTTAAGATTTGGAGAACTTGTTGTTGATTCTCGATGTGATCTTCCACTACTTGAACCTTAGATTTTTCTTTTAGAGAAGAAGTGATGGAAGGAGGGTGGTATCCATAAAGTGCCATAAGCGGTGTCATTTTTGTTGCAGTATGAAAGGAAGTGTTATACCATCATTCTACCCAAGGTAACCATTTGAACCATTGTGTTTGTTTATCAGAGACAAAACAACGAAGGTAGCCTTCCAGACATTTGTTCACTATCTCGGTTTGTCCATCAAATTGAGGATGATAGGATGATCTATGAACCAATTGAGTACCAAAACAAGAAAATAATTCTGTCCAAAAATGTCTACTGAAGATGGGATCTTTGTCACTTACAATAATMTTTGGGCTGCCATGTATCTTTTGAACTTTTTCCATGAATGCAGTGGCAACTGTACTATCTTCRAAGGGATGAAAGAGTGCACAAAAGTGTGAGTACTTGGTCAGTCTATCAACTATCACCATGATGACACACTTTCCTTTAGAATTTGCTAACCCTGTGATGAAATCCATGGAAACCTCCTCCCAGCATTGACTTGGGATGGATAATGGTTGTAAAAGACCTAGGGTCTTAATTGTTTCCACCTTATTTTGTTGGAAAAACAAACATTCTGCCAGAAACCTTTGAACATTATTTTTAAGGCCATCCCCATGAAAATCCTTCTTGACTCTATGGTAGGTTTTCAAAAATCCCGAGTGCCCTCCTATTGGAGAGGTGTGCAATTCCAATAGTACATTTTGTTTGAGTTGGGAGTTCTTACATAAATATAAGCGATCTTTGTACCATAGTGAATCATTTTTCCATGTAAATGTATCTCATGCACTAGAATCCTTCTACAACCTTTGAATGAGAGTCCACACTTTTTCGTCTTTCTTCCATTCATCCCTTGATTCTATTATCCAATCGGGTTGGATGATTGAGATAGCACAGAGAAAGGCCTTAACATCTTCATCCTTTCTTGAGAGTGCATCTGCCACAACATTTTTCTTCCCCTTTTTATAAACTATTTCAAAATAATAACCCAATATCTTGGTTACCCATTTTTGTTGTTCTTCTAAAGATAGTCTTTGTTCCAAGAAGTATTTAAGACTATCTTGATCTGTTTTGACCTTGAAGTGCCTACCTATTAGGTAAGGATTCCATTTCTTCAATGCATGTAGTATTTCCATCATTTCCTTCTCATAAATGGGTTTCTGTAAGTCCTTTCCCTTCATTGGTCGACTTTCAAAAGCTAGAGGCCTTTCTTCTTGCATTAGGATAGCACCAATTCCATTTCCCGAGGCATCACATTCCACAATAGAGTTCTTTGTGAAGTCTGGAGTGGTCAAGAAAGGAGATTTACACATCACCTATTTAAGTTTTTCAAAATATTTAGTTGCCTCTAGAGTCCATGAAAATGCATCCTTCTTAGTTAGTGTCATTAAAGGTGCTTCTATTCTTCCAAAGTTTCGAACAAATTTGTGGTAGTAACTTGTCAAACCCAAAAATCCTCTAAGATTCTTTAATGTTTTGGGAATTGGCCAGTCCATCATGGCCTTAATCTTGTTAGGCTCTACCTTGACACCTTCATGAGATACAATATGACCCAAATACTCTACCTCCTTTACTCCAAAGAAACATTTGGATAGTTTGGAATATAGTTCTTGCTCCTTTAGTAGTTGTAGAACCTTGTCAACATGTCGCACATGATCCTCCCAAGAATTTCTATAGATTAGTATATCATCAAAAAATACTAACACAATTTTTTGAAGGAAGGGTTTGAAAATGGAATTCATCAACCCTTGGTATGTGGAAGGTGCATTTGTCAGGCCAAAAGGAATAACCAAAAAGTCATAATGGCCTTCATGAGTTCAGAATGTTGTTTTTGGGATATCTTCTTCCTTCATTATGATCTGATGACACCTTGAACAGAGATCCAATTTTGTGAAATAGATTGCTCCATGTAGTTCATCTAACAATTCATCAATGATGGGAATCAGAAACTTATCTTCAATTGTGATCTTGTTGAGCTCTCTATAACCTGGACATATATGCCATGAACTATCTTTCTTGAATACCATTATCACTGGTGTAGAGTAAGAACTTTGGCTAGGTCTAATAATGTCAACCTCTAACATTTCTTCAACCATGCGCTCAATTTCACTCTTCTGGGCATAAGGGTACCTGTATGGCCTGATGTTAGGAGGAACACTCCCGGAAATTAGGTGAATTTCATGATGATGATTTCAAGTGGGTGGAAGACCCTTGGGAATATCTTCAAATACTTTGGAATGCTTATCAATGATCCTTTGGAGATCTTGAGGAATAGATGGATTAGATATTTTAACATCTAGTGAGCATAGTTGTGCAATAACGCCTTGATGCCCCCTTTTCAATAATTTTTTCATGTCATTAGAGCTTACCACCTTACCGGGTTTCCCTGTGATACCTCTTAACTCCATTTCTTTTCCTTCCAATGAAAATTTCTTGAAGAGTTCTTGAAAATTAAAAGCCATTGTTCCTAATGATTGTAACCATTGGATTCCTAGTACAACATCTACACCACCCATGGGTATAGAAATCATTAGACTATTCATTACATATTACCCCATAGTAAGATTGATCTTATTGCATTTTCCTGAGCAATTGATAGTTCCTCCATCTGCAATCATTAATTGAAACTCTGGTGCTGGATATACAAAGCAATTGAGATCTTTGGCTAATTTATAATGAATGAAATTATGAGTACTTCGAGAATCAATTTGGACTATTACCATTTTCTTTTTGATGTATCCTTCGATCTTGAGGGTTTGAGGAGTGCTAATTCTAGCCAATGCATTACACGATATCATGGGATTCAACTCTTCAGATGAAATTGCTTCTATGTTTTCATCTTGGGATGGTTCTTCTTCTTCTTCTTCTTCTTCTTCCTCTTCACAATCTATGTAGAATAATTTCTTCTCACCACACTTATGTCTCTTACTATACTTGCTATCACAATTAAAGAATAAACATTTTTCTTTTCTTTACTCTAATTGTTGAGGTGTCAACCTTGTAGATTGAGGTGTTTTAGGAGAAGGAGCATTGTTCTCTCTATAGATGTTAGGATTGTTCCTTCTAGTAGCCATAGCCATATTTTTACTTTCAACATTTCTTGCCACCTTAAATGCATTCTCCAATGATTTGTGTTCCCAAAGGCAAACCTCATGTTGAATGCTATCCTTTAAAGTTCCTATGAATACATCAATCAAGTGCTCATCTGGAATATCTGTTACCTTTATATCCAATAATTGGAAGTTCTTAATGTGCTCAGTAACTGAACCCTTTTGCTTGAGATTTATAAATTGGCTAAAGAAGGTATTGCTCCTTGTATCCTAAAAGTGTGATATCATTTATTCCATGAAAATTGTCCAAGTGACGAGTGGTTTGTGAGAAAAAATCCAACGATACCATACAAATTGATTAGGTTCTAAATATAAAGAAGCAATTCGTACCTTTTGTGTATGTGGCACATTATGGAGTTCAAAGAATTTCTCCTTCTGAAGTATCCATGTGATTGGGTCCTTGCCATCAAACTTCCTCATATCAATCTTAGGAACATGGTTGGTCTTCAAACCAAAGTTGGATTTTCTCCATTCTTGATTCAACTTCCTTGTGTCCTCATCATGAATTTCATGGGATGCATTTTCACTTTCAGGTGTCTTCTCTGTTACGAAATTTTTCAATACTTCCATGATCTCCCCTTTTAAACCATCCATCTTAGTATCCAACTTATTTTCCATTGAATCCATCTTAGTATCCAACTTAGTTTCCATTCAATCCATCTTCTTTTGTAGTTCATTTATGTCCCTATGCATTTCTTCACCTTCATCAAGATCCCAAGTAAGATTCTCTAGAGGCTTATTTGGTGTAGACATTCCCTTTTTGGTGGCATGTTGGCTAAGTATCACTTTTGAACCTTGATTTTGAGGTGGTTCTGCTAGACAATATTTATTTTGTTCTATCTCCCAATTTTTGGCCCTTCTAAGTATGGAACTTTCTTTTATGTAGTTCTCTGATATTTCTTCTCTACAATGACATAGGTCTGATCAAAATTGGATGTGCCAAGTGGAATTTACGGTAACATCCCCACAACTTGATGATTTTTTTCCTTTCTAGGAGATCTCACTTGTATAGCATGCCCCGCAGAAAATAATTCATATACAATTTTGAATCTCACACCATAAATAATATAGACTATACATGATCCAATGAAACCAATCCCACTCAATTTGGATACTCTAGGAAGAAGTTATGATTTTTTTACCTGGAACACCTTCTTGAGACTAGTCAATAGGACTAGTCAGATACCCTATCTTACACGGGGTGTATCTACAAATTTATGATGACCTATAAGATGAAATTGTTACCATAGATACTTTACCAATTTCTGTAAATACGCTCTAGATTTTAGTGTCTGAAACATTACATAAAAAAATTTATAGGAAAAATTTTGCAATGACTCAGTTCAGGATGATTCCAGAACCCTATCTTGTACAGGACGTATCTCCGAAAGTATAAGGCCTCAGGAGCTGAATTTTGAACCCAATGTGCCTTGATTCATGTACTAAATATCATTCAAGCCATTTTTTCTGAAACATTGTATAAAAAACATTATAGAAAAAATTCCAAGGTGTCTCAAATGTAGTAGTGAAACCCCAAGACATTGAGGTTTGATACCAAATGTTAAGAACCAAATATCAATATAGCATAGAAAAACCTCAGAAAAAGTACTCAACACCTTGAAAAAGAGAAAATTTTAGATAATAAGCCTCTTCGATGGGGAAACCTCCTTTTACCCCACTTAAATGTTCAAGTACAAGATGATTCAAAATGAAAATGTCTCCTTCGTATATATAAGAGACTAGGAGGTATAATTACAACTAATGGCCTAAAGCTGACATAAATAAAATAACATTACTAATATAATATGACCCAATTAAGGGGTAATGAGCCAATATTAGGGATTAGCATTCTCCATGACTGACATCTTGTACATACCAATGTTTGGAAGAGGAGAATCTTGTTGCAATTGGATCTCATGTTTTATAACTCTTTTAGGAGGCAATCCTTTTGGTTCCTGAAAGATATCACCACATTCGTTAACAATCTCATATAAATCACATTTCAACTTTGTATCACATCCTTGTAAAGTTTTGTTTTCAACATTGTATTTGGGTTTGATCTTCAAGAGTACAAAGTTCATACTAGCATTGACTAATCTCTTCATTTGTCCAACATTTACAAGTGAAAAATTCAACTTCTTTGTATGTTCTCTAACAATGTACTCAACACCATTTAAAAAAAAATGATATTTGTTCTCATGATGATGAAATATGGCTCTCCTATCATATAAATATGAGCTTCCCAACATAATACCAAAAATATCCAATGGAATAACATCAAGCTCTATCTCATCTATAAAGTTTGCAATGATGGAAAATATAAGTTTACATCTTCTTGTTACATGCAATTTGGAATTATCACATATCCAACGTAGAGGATATCATTTAGGATGAGGAGTAGTTTCCAAATGCAATTTCTTGACAGTGTATTAAAAAATGAGGTTTTCTTGAGAACTAGTATCAAATAGAGTATCTATATTGGTATGCATTGAAATTACCCTTATGTGGAAAACCTTTATTCTTTCTTTTTCATGTTGAGTTTCATTCAGGCTACCACTTGAAAAAGTAGAACTAGAAATAGAGTCCTTACCTTGAAAACCCATGGCTGTGATTTTTGTTTCATCTCCCGAATTAGATCCTAAATCACGTTGTGTAGTTGCAACAGTCTTTGGTTTAGTTTTGTTGTTGAAATTTTTGGGTCTCATTTGAGGATGAAGTTTCCAACAGTGGTCTTCATCATGGCCATCTTTGAACAATGTTTACATGAGTTTTTTTCTCCCTCTTTCTTTATTGAAACATTCTTCTTTCCATCTCCTTTGAATTTCTTCTTTCCTTTGTCTCCATTAAAAAATGGCTTATTGCTGCCCTATTGAGGAGCATTCTTCCCTCTTGCTTCCAAATGAGTTTCCTGTACACAAAATTCATCTAGATTTGTAGCATTAAACATGAGAATTGCGTGTCTCAAATAGCTATGCAATCATCCAATGTATTTGAGTAAAGTTTCTTGAGAAAATAAATCTATACCCAAAATCAAAGCTCTGTTTCTAAATTATTGAGTGTAGCTTTGCACACTTTTCCGTTTAACTTTCCTAAAAAATTTCGAATCCATGACAACTTTCTGCATGTATGTTTAATGGATAAAATTCCCTTTTAATTGCAACAATAAAATCATTCCAAGAGGATAAAACTTGACCATGTTTCTTCATGTCCTCTTGATTTTTGGCTTCCCACCAAATGAGTGTTGCACTTTCAAATCTAAGATAAGCAAGTTGAATCTTAGTTTCATCGTATTGGATTCTTTGTATCCTACAATACACTTCAATTTGTTGAATCCAATTATCCAATTTCTCAACATTTACCTCTCCTTTGTACATAGGCAATTCAAAATTAATATCAAGCTTAAGCAAAGGAGTTTGTGGGGGAACATTACCCTGGTTTTTTGGAGAATTTAGAGGTGGTTGTGAAATGGTAGAAGAAGTGGAAGATGGAGGTGAATGAGGTGGAGTATCACCATTTACTCCATTCCCTTTTGGAGTCTTATCACCACTATATTCATCAACTCTTAGAGGATTTGAACTTTCACCTTGAAACCTTGCATTTGTTTCTTCAAATAAAACTTTCACCATTTATGTCATATCATAAAAGGATTTTCTAAACGTTTAGTTTTTTAAAGTAGGAATTTCATGACTCTCCTCATGAGCCATACTTGGTGAATTCCTCCTTGAAGCTTGAGGTGAATGTATGGTTCTTCTTCTTGAAATTTGAGAACTTGTCTCTACAAGTTTCCCTTCTCCTCTCATGAGCTTCAACCTTGTAAGCATTGGAAAACAAAACACTTGCAAACAATCAAACCTTCAAAAAAAATTTCTCTGATACCAACTTGATCTAAAAAACGAAAAAGATTGTGTATACAAATTTTACAAGTGGAAAATGTATGTGTCTTAGGAAATTGGATCAAGTTTGTAAGAACATAAAATTAATGAGTTTTTACTTAAAATGAATAGAATAAATAGTCATTAACAAACATCAAAAGTAATCACATAACACAACAAAATGATAAAGGATTCCACCCCTCTCTTGTGCTACATCTCCTAGTCTAGATTCCAATGGAACATTTTCATTATATTATCAAAGTGTTAAAACCGATTCTTTAAAATGCTAAGAATTCAAAATAGATGGCTCCAATGGCTCTAGAATGTCCAAAAACCCCTAGTTGGGCTCTTTCTCTACCTGGTTTGGCCAAAAAATGGAGAAAATACACTTACTGGAAGTTTTCCCCAATAATCGGTTGTCTCTGCTCGCCAAAACGCACCCACTATGTGACTAACTTAGCCTCTGTGTTTTTTCCATGCCAAAATCTAACACCACGCACGGTTCCTCAAATTGGGTGGATTTGTCGCATCATTAGGGGCTAACACCTTTCCTGACGGAGGTTATGGTCACGTGGAAGGGTACGCAGCCAAGAGCTAGGCCAACTTCCCGCACCTATCAGCTTAACCATTGGATCCTCGTGCTAAATTTTATATGGTAAAGCATGGGTTTCATGACCATGGCTAGGGCTAAGCCCTGACCCTTTTTCTGACCGCATGAAACACAACTCAACCTCAAATAGAAATGGGAATCATATGGGTTAAGAACTACATGTAGGCAGACTGGTAGCCCAACCTACGTGAAGACTCTTCCCTTGTCAGAGGTCCTGGGTTTGACCCCCACAGACACCAAACAAACTTTTAAACCACAACAAGGGCGTGCCACATGGTGACCCCTGGCTGGGCCACGTGGCGACCCCTTTCATTCGCCCACGAAACATGCCACGTATTGACCACCAATTGGTCCATGTCAACGTATACCATCTCATCTTCCAAATAACTTTCCTAGTTAGCCTGCCACATCCCTAGTAAATGTCAGCAGTATGATTGTACGACCAGGTGCCACGTGGCATGTACAAATTGTACAGTGAACTTTTTTTTGCTTGTTTGTGAAAACAGACAGAACATGATATCTACCCCATACAAACTCTGTTTGAGCCTGTTCAAGTTGTGTTTGGATCGTGATGACAAGATCTATGCAATGAATCCATTTTCAAGAAATTTAAAACATTTTGATTTTTGAGCATTTTTTGATCCCTTGGATCATCAGGGTTGAGCTCCATAGGTTTCAACTACTCTTCCACTTCCCATGTGTCCAGTAGTGGTGGAAAATATGGTCGAAGGAGGTACACATTGAATATTGGATGCAATACAAGGAAGGGAGGAATACTTAACTTAAAATCATTGTTTCCCACAACATTGGCGATGGTGTAAGGTCCATAGAAAAGTGGATGAATCTCCTAATGGGGTCCTATAAGGTTCTCTTTCTACAAATTTAACCAAACCTTGTATCCCACCTAAAACTTATTGGAAACTTGGTGTTGTTCATGGTGTTGCTTGTACTTAGCATTGGATTTCTGTAAAATATCATGGACCTATTAGTAGATGTGTTGAATCCATTCAATAAATTTGGTTGCTTTCTCGACCTCAGATTTGTTGGATTATTGAGAGGGGGGGTGAATCATTAATAGAGAAATTTAATCCTTTTTCACCACAAAATTCAAGTGTTATATCAATGTAGAATTATCATCTAGTAGTTGTAGATTAAATAACCAATGAACAAATGAGCAATCACACACATACATATTATGCTAGTGTTTTACATGGAAACCCAAAGCAAGAGAAAACCACGTAATTATTTATCTTATATGTCTTTGAGGATTACATTCACTAGAAGTGCCAACTTCCTTTGTTTTATAGCTACAACTGGAAGGAGGCTCCAACCCCATAGTTTCTTAGGCTACAACCTAAAGGAAGCTCCAACTCCCCAATTTTTCTATAGCCAAAAGGAGGCTACAACCCCCTAGTTTCTCAAGCTACAACCTGAGGGAAGCTCCAAGTCCCCAATTCTCTAGATACAACCTGAAGGAGGCTACAACCTCGTATGTTTTTTGGCTACAACCGGAAGGTGGATACAACTAACTATCCTTTCCCCATCTAACTTCCCTGACGTAGAAGTAGAATGATGGAACCACTATCACACTATCACCATGAGATATATTGTTATAAACCTATAAAAATCAACCTATAATAACCTGTACCAATAAACTGTGCTAACATGCACCATACATCAACCTATACCTCAACTTGTACCATAAACAAATGCATCAACCATGCACCAAATCTATACAAATAACCTGTAATAAACCTGTACCATAAACAAGTGCATCAACCATGCACCAACTTGTACCTCAACCTATACCATAAATGAGTGCATCAACCATGAACCAAATATGTACCAATCATGCATCAAATACACATGAAATATCACTCATCAAGATGTACCAACATCATCAACTATACACCTCATGTATGTTCCAACTCATCAACTACTTGTATGAACCATGTACCCAACCTATACCTCAACCGAAAGCCCTCATCAATTTCATCATCCAAATATGATCTGATCACATATACCTCAAACACTATACCAAAAGTTTGTACCTCAGACCATGTGCTAGAACCTCGCTGTTATACAACCTCTATCTGTACCAATAACTTCAACAACATACCTCAGCCAAAATCCCTCAAACATGAACCAATATTAAACTTTAGTAAATATGCCTCAGATCAACTCTACAACAAGATATAAAATCCCAATAGGGCATCCAACATATTTACAAGGAAAATACAAGGAAAACCCCCAACTTGATTCATAAATTCAACACTACACATATGACAACCATACCTTTTTTTTCTTCTTGTAGCATTTTGTTTTGCAGTTTTGCGTCCGCGATTTTTCTATCGCAGTTTTTCTGCTACAGTTTTTCTGTCACACTTTTCCTTCTACACTTTTCCTACTGCGATTTTTCTGCTGCACTTTTTCTGCCTCACTTTTCCTGTTGCACTTTTTCTTCCACACTTTTCCTGCCACATTTTTTCTGCTGCACTTTTCCTGCCACACCTTTTCTACCGCACTTTTTCTATCGCAGTTTTCCTGCCGCACTTTTTCTGCTGCAATTTCTCTGTCGCACTTGTTCTGTCGCAATTTTCTTGCTGCACTTTTTCTGTCGCACTTTTCCTACCATATTTTTTCTGTTGCATAGTTTTCCTGCCACAATTTTTCTGCCGCACTTTTCCTGACTCACTTTTTCTGCTGTAATTTTTCTCTATCAATAATACCTGCCCAAATAACCTTTCACAAAAATATATATTCAATTATATTCAAGTGTGTTTATATGAGAGAGCCTTGCCTCTTATTTATACTTTCATGTAGTATCCTCAAGGGGTTACCTTTTAACCATCTTAACCCACTTTCCTTATTTTAGGGTTAACCCTCTTATAACCACTTATCCACTTAACTTAACCACTTTCCATAATTAGCAAGTTCTCCATTAAATTTATTATTTAAATAATTTGTTTTTCATCCTATTTGAATTATAGTACACTCATCACTTCACTGTATTATTTAAAAAATTTCTTCTATGCAAAAAAAGACAAATTATAGTACACTAATTCCTGAAGCTAGTCATAAAAAAGTGTTCCAGGTAAAATAGTCATAAGGTCTTCATAGAGAATCCAAATGATGTGAAACCAATTGAATTAGAAAGAGTATTGGCTTTAGTTTCCTATGTACAAATTTCAGAATTTGATGTTAAAAATTGAGCGTGGGGCATGCTGTACAAGTTTGCTCTCTTGAATAAACCAGAATTGAATAAGGTCTACCATTTTATCAATAACTCCTATTTTGGGACGATTCAAGGAGTGAAACTTGGAGGAGTTTCAGAGAATACGTTGAGTAATATTATCTATAGTATTAGAGTATTTCAAGAAGAGAATAATTTCAAAAGTTGAAGAAGTCTTGGGAAGAATTATCAGGTTCTATGTGATGGTTGGTTGATGGTGATGATTTAATGTAAATTTTTATTATCTCTCATATATTCCTGGGTGGAAGGAAGGGGCAAGGATGGAGAGGTCAACCCTATCTTGATATTTGAGGATTGTATCTTACTTTGGAGGTTTATCTCGCCCTTTATATTTGGAAGTTGTAGCTACCTTTGGAAGTCATTACTTACCTTGAACAATAATTATTGATTATTTCTCATATATTGTGCATGGTGTATTATGGTGTATTGGTGTAACTCTTCTACTATTGTTCATTTCCCATTGAATATAATTGAATATATAATATAGTTGAAGTATAAGTTGATTTTTTTTTTTTAAATTTTACTTGATATTGATTTACCCCCCTCTCAGTATCAACAATTGTTATCAGAGAAGGTTGCCTTCATAATAGTTTAACTACTAGAAGGAAAATCCTAAGCAGAGATGGATTACCATGAGCACATTCCAAATGGGATTCAACAATTTGATGGAAGAAATTATGCATACTAGAGTGATAGATTTAAAAATTACCTAACAACTTTGGGAGTGCACATTTGGTACTCAGTTGTAAATGGCTATGTAATCCCAAAGAATGCTCCGAACAATCCAAATGAGAAGACGGTTATGAGTTGTAATTAAAAAGCCAGAAATATTATTCTAGGAGCATTGGCACCAACCATCACTAGCAAAGTGATGGGATGCAACACTGCTAAAGAGGTATGGGACAAACTAAGGAGTATCTATGAAGGTGATCCAATGGTTAAGAAGGTCAAGCTTCAAGGACATGGAGCATGATTTGAAAATATTAAGATGGATCAAAAGGAAGATATTGCAACCTGTTTTCTTATAGTTGATGAAGTTGTTAATGTTATTAGAGGATTAGGTGAAGATCTCAATGAATCCTTGGTTGTACAAAAAGCATTGAGATCACTTCTCTTGAATTATCATGCTAAGGTATTTTCCATTGAAGAAACTAGGGACTTGACCAAAATGACATTGGATGAATTACATGGGTCTCTTATATCATATGAAATGAGAACATGTACAGAAACTGGCCATCCAAAAAATGAAGCAACCTTTAAAGCCATAAACAAGACAAAAGACAAGGATAATGACCTTGATGAAGAAATAACATATTTTATAAGAAGGGTCCATAAAGGAACTGGTGTAACACCTTGTTTCCTCCAGTTTGTAAAAATAGTTGGACTGGCCAAGAACTACGACAAACTCAGAAATGTGAATATGTGATGTGAATGGACCTTCTCAAAAAGGTCGATGAATGTGAATAATATTATGAATTTATATTGCAAGACTACTGAGAGGGGATATGATGAAAAAGAGACCATGATGGCTGCAGAAAGGTGGTGGAAGGCACCTAGAAAGGTGGCGTTAACTTCCACCAAAAAATCAATACCCTATTTGGACTCCACTGGCCCAGAGAACCAAAAGCATCTCGTTGGCCCCAAATTAAATGTCTCGTAGGCTGGTAGCTAGATGGCTCCTAAAGAATTAATGAGGGATGAGGAGGTGAACCGCCCATCCATAGAGCCGTCAGGCCTGATCAGCACGAGGGAACTCGCGCCACATGCAACCTCGCAAGAGGATAAGGCATGGGGGAGAAGCAATTGGGGGCAGATGTGAGGGGAGAAAGAAAACTCTAGTGATATGCAGAGTGAGTGATAGTAGAGAGGAAGGAGAGTAACCTTCGCTCCTGATCACTGGAAAACAGAGATGCAGTCTCATAGCATCATGGTCTCAGCTTGGGGGTGGCTAGTGGTAAATCCGCTGGGAGTCGTTGAGCCTACAGTTGGGTGGAAATGAGCACCCCTCTCAACAGTTGTATAACCCCTGGTTTTACTTTCTGATAAGTGTTTTGCCTTTGGCATCTTAAAATATATGTATTCTAACAATTATGCTCATAAGTTCTGAAATTGTGAATAATTTCAGTATAAGAATGTATGTATGATGTTTTGATCAGTACTAGTAGTTGTATGTTTATAATGGAAAGACTACATGTGGCTTATGTTCTGTTAAATCATTATTTATATGCATATTGATCTACTTCAGACTTCACGCCTAGTTCTCAGGAGAGAGATACTCTTATCTAACTTAGATAGTACCCTGGGTAAACCTCCCCATAGAGATACCCTTCTTGAAAAAGCCATCAAGAACCTGGAAGGAGGATGTGAAGGCGCAAAGCATTAAGAAATCCATGATAAGTATCAAATCGACAGACGATATCCCTTCAGGAGATCTATGGTCACTCATGACTTTCAGATAAGAAGAAGAATCTAGAAAGATAAGTACCTTAACCTTGATAGGTGTTGATCAATGGATGAGATCCTGTCGGGAAATCTGTGGTCACTCATGACCATTAGATTTGGTAGGAGAAAGTTAGATGTTAAGTGCCTTACCCCTTTGATTTTTTGTGTCTTCATGGGCAGCAAAGAGATTGGGAACATAGATCCCCAAGGTCCATGAGAACATCTGGACTGTTGATTTTTCCCCGTCCAAGAAGTCATGGGAGAATACACAAGTTAGGAACCTATCTGCGCTGTCAAATCTTGGCTGGAAAACCCGACAGCCGTTGGATTTGTTAGGAGATACCCAAGGGTTAAACCCCTAGTGAATAAGGGTGAAAGCCCTGAAATAGATCTGGATCATCTGATTAGAGGAGGCCATGTGTCGTGAGATTTCCCATTTTGGGAAATCAGGAATCAGGAACTTGGGAGTTCTGGTGACGAAAGATCAGGGCATTCCATGGTTGAAAACTTGAAATAGATTTGGGTCATCCGATTAAAGGAGGCCATGTGTTGTGAGATTTCCCATTTTGGGAAATCGAGAATCAAGAACTCAGGAGTTCTGGTGATGAAATATCAGGGCATTCCATGGTAGAAACCCCGAAGTAGATTTGGGTCGTCTGATTAAAGGAGGCCACATGTCGTGAGATTTCCCATTACAGGAAATTGAGAGTCAGGAAATCGGGAGTGATGGTGAAGAGAGATCGGGATGTTCCATGGTGGAAACCCTGAAGCAGTCGCAGAATGACCGATTTTGGGAGGCTACTTGTCGAGAAATTACCCGTTTCAGGAAATCGGGGATCGAGAATTTGGGAGTTTCGTTGACAAGAGGTCGGTCTCTCGCCTTGATAAATCCTGATGGAAGAGAGAGTGTGGTCATGTGGGAAGACGTCATATTGACCAAGGCATAACCCAAGGGGCTAATCATCGATTTAGGCTTGTTTGGCACTTCGGCGTTTTAGCATTTGGGATATTGAAGGCCATGTTCCCTCGTGCACTCAAACCCTGAAATCTAGAATTATAAATATCGAGATGTTAGCATGTGGTTAAGTCCCGATGAATGGACGAGATTCTTTTGGAGGATATTAGGGTGTATAATGACCATTGGATGTGAGGAAGAGATGTCAACTTTAAGCTAGGGTGCGAATGCACCTTAGGGTAAGTGGCGATCAGATCTGGATGGCCAAAGTCCACCCGACCAGATATACGACTGAGACTTCATTCCAAAGCCCCCTTGTTGTTATTCCTTTAGCAGTGAGTGGGGGGGGGGGGTCCGGAATGGTGTGTCTTGTGAAGTGGGACCCGTCTCCTGTCACGTCTCCCATCATGTCGTGTTTCCCCTCTCGCCACTAGTACTCCACTCAACCGCACGACAGGGTTGTTCTTAATGGCCATTTGCTAACCTTGTAGGGATTTATCCCTATTGGCCAGTCACTAACCATGTCGGGGTTTGACCATTGTAGAGTCGAACGATTCGACATCCCTGTAGAGTCAAGGCATGAAATACAAAGAGGCACCATGATTATTTGACCTGGGATCATGACCCGCGATCACATGGGAGTAGAGAGAGAGAAAGAGCTATCTTACGCTAGGCCTCCGTAGATATTTCGGGGGCTCTGATTCTACATAAATCAACGAAAATTTGATTATGGTAGTGGGTGTGTGACAAAGTGGTATCAGAGCATGGGGAAAACACTCGGCCTGATTGGGCTCATGAATGAGTTGTGCATAAGCTCCATTCGAAGCACTCCTAAGAGGAGTAACCCCCTAACTTAACTCTCTTATCCAGAATCAAAACTTGGAAACGAGAAATCGACTGTGTATGCATGTGAAAGAGTTATGAATTTATGCACAGGTTATAAAAATGTATCTAACTCTTGAATAATAACCAGCATTTGTATTTTCACCCAAGCGGATGATCAGCCGCAGGAATTTACAGACGCAGAGAATGGCGACTCACCAAGATATGGGAGAAGGCTCCTACAATAGAGATGAAGAGTCTGACAAAAGAAGAGCAGTAGGAACCCCTCCAAATCTAGCTGAGACTCTGAGGAGTCTCATGGTTGAATTACAAAGCTGCAAGGCCTCCAATGAAAGGATGATGAAAGAACAGGAAAAGAAAACTAAAATTAATGAAGTTTTACTACAGAGCTTATCTGACCTACAATGACAAATGCAGCATGAACCTGAGATACAGAAACATGGTCATATCAGTGGCCATACTGAGAGGAGTACCTCAAGGAAGGTCCACCCCAGAGGTAAAGGACTAGTGCCAGATGATTCCTATGAGACGGAAGCTGGGGATTCAGAAGGCTCTTCCAGCAGCAGAACTGGTTCCCATTCTCGAAGAAAATAGAAGAAGCATAAGACTTCCAAGGGTCATAAATTTGAGGAATTCAGAAAGGCCAAACCTCCCTACTTTGATGGTGAGATAAATAAGGGAGAGGAAGCTGAGGATTGGCTACTTGGACTGAAGAAATATTTTAGAGTCCATCATTTTTCAGAGAATTTGAAGGCCCGAGTGGCCACTTTCAATCTAAACGATAAAGCTTCCATCTGGTGGGAATATCTTGAGAATATGAAAGGGGTCTGCGAGGAGGACCTGTCTTGGAAATAGTTTGAGAAATACTTCTGGAAGAAGAATTTGTCAGAAAAATATTTCGATGAGAAGGCTAAAGAGTTTTATGAACTCAAACTAGGGCAACTCACTATAGATGAATATGTCAGCAAATTCCTCGACTTATTGAGATATGTACCCTACATCAAAGCAGAGAAGGAAAAGGTGCAACGCTTCATCAGTGGGCTACCCAAGGAATACCAGAACATGATTGAATTTGATGAGCCAAAGACCTTAGAAGACACTATTCAAAAGGAAACATATTGTCATGAACAATATGGACATCGGGCAGAGTCTCGTGGAGACTGGAAATAGAAGAGTGGTTCAATATTTCAGAAAAAGGGGATCAAATCCTCAGGATTTAAGAAGTACAAGAAGAACACCAGAATGAACTTTCCAGCCCGGAATGTACTCCAGCAGAAATTTCCCTCATCGGACGGAAATAAAGCTTCTGGACCTATACTAGTAAAGACTGATAACCCAAAGAGAGAACCTTTGAAATGTTGGGGTTGTGGAGAAGAGCATCTCCTGAGAGATTGTCCACACCGACAAAAGAACAGTCGAAAATTTAATAACATTCAGGAAGGTACCACATTCAACGATGTGGTAGGGAGTGTGCCGTAGATTTATGCAGCCTTGGATAATAACCAAGATGACCACCAAGCTTTAGTGGTGGAAATAGAAGGTATGATTTTCAACCATCTGGTGTCTGTTTTGATTGACCCTGGTTCAAATTTGAGTTATATAGCCCCTAGAGCTGTTGATAAGTGTAAACTATAGCCACAAAAACAAACCAAGCCATGGTTGGTACAATTAACCACTAGCACCAAAAGAAGGGTAGCAGAGGTCATACCAGCCTGCCAATTAATGTTGGGTGAATTCCCCACCCAAGCAACCCTTAACATATTACCCCTGGGATCATACGATCTATTGATTGGTATGGATTGGCTGGCCACCCATAAAGCCAGACTGGACTGTTACCATAAAACCTTAGACTGTGTGAGCAAAGAAGGAAAAAGGATAACCCTTTAAGGGATCTGAAAACCTATCTCGGTGAGGCAAATATCAGCCCTGCAAATGAGAAAGTGTTGCTGAAAAGGATGTCCCCTATATGAAATATAGGTGTTGAAAACAATCGAAGGTGATAAACCAAGCCCCGATGATCACCCTATCCTGAGAGAATACAGAGATGTGTTTCTGAAAGAGGTATCAGGTCTACCTCCGAGAAGAGACATTGACTTCTCGATAGAGCTCGCACCAAGAGTGGTGTCGGTGTCTAAGACACCCTACCAGATGAGCACACCTGAGTTAGTTGAACTCAAATTGCAATTGAAAGAAATGATGGATAAGGGTTATATTCAGCCCAGCGTGTCTCCATGGGGAGCACCAGTCCTGTTTGTGAAAAAGAAGGATGGCACCCTTAGACTGTGTATAGATTATAGACAACTCAATAAAGTAACCATAAAGAACAAGTACCCCTTGCCTAAGATTGATGATCTATTTGACCAGTTGGGAGGTGCATCTATTTTCTCAAAGATTGACTTGAGTTCAGGATACCATCAAGTCTGAATCAAGGGTGAAGACATTCATAAAACTGCTTTTCGGACACAGTATGGTCACTATGAGTTTTTGGTAGTTCCATTTGGGTTAACCAATGCCCCTACCACTTTCATGTGCTTAATGAACAATATACTCAGTAAATTTTTAGATAAATTTGTACTAGTGTTTATTGATGACATATTAATCTACTCTAAGAATAGACAAGAGCATGAAGAGCATCTTAGACTTGTGCTGCAAGTGCTAAGAGAGCATCAGCTTTATGCTAAACTCAGCAAATGTGACTTCTTCCAGAAGCAAATACAGTACTTGGGACATGTTCTGTCCAAGGAAGGGGTAGTAGTAGATCCTGACAAGATCAGGTCTATCATGGAATGGCCTACCCCAAAGGATGTTTCAGACATCACATCCTTTATGGGATTAACAGGATACTATAGGATATTTATAAAAGGATTCTCCAAGATTAGTTGTCCAATCACTTCCCTCTAGAAGAAGGGGACAAAATTCTTGTGGACACAGAAATGTGAAGAAAGATTCCAAACCCTTAAACATCTAATGACCCATGCACCCATGTTGAAAATCACTGACCTAGAAGTTGACTTCCTTGTGTGCACAGATGCCTGTAAGGAAGGGCTCAGAGGAGTCCTTATGCAGAAAGGAAGTGTGATCTACTATGAATCCCAAAAACTGAATGAACATGAAGTCAACTATGTGACTCATGATCTAGAACTGGCTGCCATATTGCATGCCTTGAAAATGTGAAGGCACTACCTCTTGGGGAGAAAATTTGTACTTATGACAGATCATTGTGGATTGCAATATTTGTTTGACCAACCAAAGCTCAATGCCAGACAAGCTAGATGGATGGCCCTCCTTAGTGAATTGGATTTTGAAATCAAACACATTAAAGGGAAAGAAAATAGGGTGGTCGATGCCCTTAGCAGAAGCATGAAAATAATTCACTTGGCAGTGGTGAGTACCTGTGAGATAGATGTCAAGAAAAGAGTTAGAAATGCACAAGAGACAGATCCCTTCGTTCAGACTGTGACCCTATACCTACAGCAAGAACCCGCTGGAGTAAAATATGAAGGCTATCAGATAACCGAAGGAGGTCTTCTCACTTACAGAGATAAACTATATGTTCCAAATTGTGACGACTTGAAGAGGTTTATTATGGATGAACTACATAAAAGACCATATATTGGTCACCCAGGATACCAGAAAATGATCACTGCCACTGGAAAACAATTTTATTGGCCTGGATTGAAGAAATACATAGCTGAATATTTGGCCCAATGCATAGAGTGCCAATAGGTTAAAGGAGAACATCGACACCCAGTAGGACTATTACACCCTTTACCCATCCCAGAATGGAAATGGGAAACCATCTCCATGGATTTTATCACTGGATTGCCAACTTCAACCAAACAAAATGATGCCATTATGGTAGTGGTGGATAAACTGAGCAAGTCTTCTCATTTCATCCCCATCAAATCAAACTGCAAGGCAATAGATATTTCCCAGGTATTCATGAAAGAGGTATTTAGACTGCACGGTATGACAAAAGAGATAGTGTCTGACAGAGACACAAAATTTACTTCCAATTTTTGGAAATCATTGATGGCTAGTTTAAAGACCAAATTGTTGTTTAGCACCACCTATCACCCTCAAACCGATGGACAGATAGAAAGAGTGAATCAAATATTAGAGGATATGTTAAGGATGCATGTAATGCATCAAGCCAGGAAATGGGAATACTACCTGCCATTGGTAGAATTCGCCTACAACAACAGCTACCAAGCATCCTTAAAGATGAGTCCCTTCGAGGCCCTTTATGGTAGGCCGTGTAATACTCCAGTCAATTGGAGTAATACTGTAAATAGGATTTATTTTGGACCCGACATGTTGAAATAAATGGAACAGCAAGTGACTCAGAGAAAACAAAATCTGAAGGTCGCTCAGAACCGACAAAAAAGTTATGCTGACCAAAAGAGAACTCCAAGAGAGTTCAAAATGGGAGATTATGTATATCTAAGAGTTAAGCCTAGGAAGAGTTCCCTGAAAATAGGAGCTTGTGCCAAGTTGGCACCCTGGTATTGTGGACCCTTTGAGGTTCTATATAGAGTGGGACTTGTAGCCTATCGGCTAGCACTTCCTCCCACAGTAAAAGCACATAATGTTTTCCATGTTTCATTATTGAAGAAATATGTACATGATGCTAATCATATAATTGACTGGTCTATGATCCAGGTGGAACCAGAGGGAGAATTTCTACCAGAACCCCAATGCATATTGGACAGAAAGGAAACCCCACTCTGGAACTGAACCATTGCACAGGTAAAGGTGAAGTGGAGACATTTTGGCCCAGATGAGGCTAAATGGGAAATGGAGAATGCCATGAGACAGGCATATCCGATTTTGTTTACTTATGTACATGCAATTCATGTTAAAAGATAAGAACATCGAGGATGATGTTCCTTTAAGGGGGAGGGAATTGTAACACCCTATTTTCCCCAGTTTGTAAAAATAATTGGACTAGCCAAGAACTGTGGCAAACTCAGAAATGTGAATATGTGATGTGAATGGACTTTGTGGAAAAGGTCGATGAATGTCAATAATATTATGAATTTATATTGCAGAACTATTGAGAGGGGATATGATAAAAAAGAGACCACGATGGCTACAGAAAGGCGATGGAAGGCACTTGGAAAGGTGGCGTTAACTTCCACTGAAAAATCAATACCATATTTGGACTCCACTGGCTTGGAGAACCAAAAGCGGCTCACTGGCCCCGAATTAAATGTCTCGCAGGCTAGTGGGTAGATGGCTCCTCAGGAATTAATGAGGGATGGGGAGGTGAACCCCCCATTTGTAGAGCCATCAGGCCTGACCAACGTGACGAAAATCACGCCACACGCAACCTAACAAGAGGATAAGGCGTGGGGGAGAAGCGATTGGGGAAAAAACGAGGGGAGAAAGAGAACTCTGGTGATATGCAGAGTGAGTGATAGCAGAGAGGAAGGAGAGTAACCTTCGCTCCTAGTCACTGGAAAACAGAGACGCAGTCTCACAACATCGTGGTTGTTAGAAATATTGTCATTGATGGCAAAGGATGAGGCAAAGGAGGAAGAAGAGCTTTGATGTTAAAAAATCAGTGTATGGTTGAGTTTTGGATGGGTGCGTATGATTTCTACAGAGTGTCGCCGACAACCATCATATCTGCAAAATCTACAAGGGAGATAAGCCATCGGAGAATCGGGGATCGGGACTTTGAAATGTCCAATTCACTCGACAATGAAAACCCCGAAATCGAGATACGCAATTTCCCGATAAAGTAGATAGCGTGTGGGCCACTCTGGAGGACAGGTGGCAGGTCAAAGGCCCATCGAAGGACCAGCGTATCAGGAATCGGAAAATTGGTATTCCCGTCAACAAAGGATCGGGGAAATCCCTAAAGGAAACCCAGACACGGAATCTAAGCCGTCCATCTGGAAGGTCGCGTGGCAAAGGATCGGGCATCGTCGGCACTTTGTCCATCGGGAAATCGGAGATCCCGACGACAAGGGATTTGTGCATTGTAAAATCGCGATCAGTGAAACCCTAATCAGTGGGGAACAACTGTCAGCATAGCAGAGAAGGAGGACAGTGGCATAGTGGAGAACAACTGTCAGTGTAAAGGAGCGTCGGGATTTGGACGATCGGGAATCACGCGGGTGTATGTATTGAGGCATCACAAACCCCGTAGCCCCGACGAGGTAAGGTTGTGGTCACGGTGTGACGGTCACGTTGAATGGGAGCTAAGCTCAGGAGAGCTAGTGTATGGAATGCTGAAACCCGATTTAAAAAGGCACGCGTAGGTTTAATTCAAATTTTAAAAAGGGGCTCGATTTCCCCCGAGCAATAAATTTGGGACCCGATGAGCATTGAACGGGTCCTAGACCCAGGGGCTTGAGAAGGAGTCGATACCCTTTCTACAGCTGATCTGAAAAAGAAAAGTAGGACGGTAAGGATGGTGATAGGTTTCAGGGGTCCTTTTTGGAGGACGTGGAGGCCATTTTCTGATAAGTAGGCACATCTACAGGCCGCTGAGGTCATTTGTGCAGGCTGCAGAAAATATTTGAGGAGGGAGGAACCTCATTGTGGAAGTGGATGGCAGATCTACAATGAAAGAGAGTACTCGGCTGTGGGTTTGGAAACTACGAGAGAAGAGGCATCATCTCCAGGTTTATTATCTTGTTTAATGTGTGTTTAGGAGGCTTTTGCAGCTACCTTTGTAGTCAGTAGATCTATGTTTCCTTTTGAGATAATTTCAGTTATTGTCATAGCCACTAGAAAATAGTGTCTTAATGTGATTTCAGGATTCAAGTCATAATAAGATGCCTGAATTGTCTCTTCTAAAAGAATATGATGGCCAGCGCATAGAACACATGTGAATCCAGGGTTGAAACTGCCTGATCCAATGTGAAAATTGATGAAACGTCGTCAACAGTGAGTCTGAGGGTTAAACCCTTCAGTAGAAGCATCCTACCAGTAGAAACTGGTGCTATCTTCAGGGGGTTGAATCTCCCTTCCAGGAAAGGCTGGTAAACGAGAGAAGGTTTTACCCTTCTGCAGGTAGAAGCCTGCGTACTAGTATGAGTTTGCACTAGTACAATGTTGTAAAACGTTTTCTTAATAATAATTATTGAAGACAGAGACAACGACAACAGTGGTTTTTCTCCCGATTTGGGTTTCCACCTTAAATCCTGGTGTTCATGTGTGATGGTTTATTTTGTTATTACTGCACTAAATTACTGCTTAATAGACATCTGATGAAGGAAGAAATTCATAATAAGATATCTAGATGCACTCTTGTTTTCTTAAGACTATACAATAGCTGGTCTCTACAAAGTAGCCTAAGGTTTTCAGTGAAAGAAAAGAGAAAATCAATTGATTGCTCAAAATATTGATTCACCCCCCCTCTCAGTATTTCTCAACAATTGGTATCAGAGCCTGGTCCTTCTGAAAAGGCTTAGCCGCTAGAAGGAAGATCAATCAAAATGAGCAATCAAGACGGAATAGCATCTATCAGGCCTCCACTCTTCAATGGAAACAATTTAATCTTCTGGAAAACAAGGATGAGATCCTATCTTCAGTCTCTGGGAGTAGATATATGGGCTATTGTTGAAGGAGGATATCAATATCCATCTGCATTACCAACAGATCCAACAGAAAGAAAAACCTACGAAACAAATGCAAAAGCAATAAATGCTCTATTAGGAAGTCTAACTAAATCAAAATTTGTCAAAGTCATGCAGCTGAACACAGCAAAGGACATATGGGACATAATCATTCTGAGTTATGAAGGTGATGCAAAGGTAAAAAGTGCTAAACTGCAAACCCTCAGAATTCAATATGAGAATCTTAAAATGAATAATGAGGAAAGCATTGCCAATTTCTTTTTACGTCTTGATGATATTGTAAATCGCATGAGAAATCTGGGAGAAACAATAACCGAATCTACTTTGGTTGAAATTTTTTTAAGATCTCTAACTGCAAAATTTGAGTCAAAAGTATCAACTCTTGAAGAAAAGCAGGATCTTCAAAATCTTACTGTGGTACAACTACATGGCATACTAACCGCTTATGAAATGAGAAGAGGAGGACCATATGAAGTCAAAGAAGTAGTCTTTAGAACTTCTACAAAAGGAATGGAAGTAAAAATAACAGAAGGATCAGGGTATATCTCAGAGGAAGATGAGATAAACTTCGTAAGGAAACTTCAAACTGGGACAGGACGGTTAAGAGGTAAGCTTCCTTTCAAATGTTTTGATTGTGGAAGAGTTGGTCATTATGTTGCTAAGTGTCCTTATAAAGAAACACGTAAAAAGGGGAAGGAAGCAGCAAGAAGGAATAAGAATCATTTAAGGTCTAAACATAGTTTCTATACTCATGAAGATAGTGATGGGTTATCTGATAGTGAGGAAGAATGCGAACAAGACCTTAGACTTCTCATAGCATTTGAAAAAGGATCTAGAGAAGAAAAGTATACTTTTGAGTATGCTCTAGAAGACAGTGACTTTCTTGATGAAAACAATAAACTCAAAATATGTTTAGAAGAGAGTAAAATCACTATAGAAACTCTGAAAAATCAGCTTGAAGAAAAGGAGAAACATAATGAGAAATTAGAGTGTGAAATAGTAAGTCTAAGAAAAGAACTTGAGAAAGTAAAGACTCTGAATCTTAGATTTGCTAAAGGATCTGAAACCTTAGATGAAATTATCAAGGTACAACGTTATCCTCTCATAAAGACAGGCCTTGGATATACTGGAGAATCTTCTCAGTCTTCAGCGCCAAATTATCTAAAAGCAGTTACAGCTAGTTTACAAGATGCTGCCACTCAACAAGGGAATAAAGAATCTTTACAGGTAAGGCATGATTAGCTCAATTCAAAAAACACAAACAGGAATGCCTTTCAAGGAAACTCCAATCAACATGTAAATTCATATAGAAGATTCTATGATTGCAAAAATTTCTTCTTCAATGGATAATGCTTCTCATGTCACAATTTTGGTCATAAAGTTGTTCAATGTGTTGCATATAAAACCATCATGACAAGAGAATCAAGAAAGAAAAGGATTGAATTGGAAACAAAGAAGAATACTTATAAAAACTTTTCTCCTCTTCAAAATGAAGTTGAATGTGCTTATTGCAATAACTTTGGCCATGAAGAATCTGAATGCAGGAGCAAAATGCAGCTAAAAAGATATGTTCCTTCAAGCTCCAAAGTATGGAAAAAGAAAGAATTACCGGTTGAAAATTGTGGCATAACTTTATTTGCAGAAGATGAAGAAAACCAATGGTACATTGACAGTGGATGTTCAAGACACATGACAGGTGAGAAAGACAAACTTCTTGCATATAGTACTCTAGAAAAGGAAAAGAACGTTACATTTGGAAATGAGACTCCTGCGGTTATTAAGGGAAAAGGGCYTGCTCTTCTAAAAGAAAATGTGAAAGCTAATGAAGTCATGTATGTGGATGGATTAAAGCATAACTTGTTAAGTGTAAGTCAAATGTGTGATCAAGGAACTGAAGTTGTCTTTAGTTCAAAAGAATGTGTGGTACGTGATCTTGATACAGGCAAAGCTATTATAAAAGGAAAAAGAACTCCTAACAACCTATACATATTAAAGAACAACAAAGAACAATGTTACTTGAGTAAATATTCATAAAATTGGCTATGGTATAGAAGATTGGGGCATCTGAGCTTCTCTCAAATCAACAAATTAAGCAGATTTAAAGTTGTTTGTGATCTTCCCAGTATTACTCTACCTAAGAATATCATATGTAAATCTTGCCAATTCGGCAAGAAAACCAGAGTGTTGTTTAATGCCAAAGAAGGATCATCAAGTAAGCCTCTTGAACTCATTCATACTGACATATGCGGACCTATGAGGAAAAATTCACCACGTGGTGAAGAATACTATATCTTATTCATTGATGATTTCTCTAGAATGTGTTGGATTGGACTGCTTAAACAAAAAGATGAAGCATTTGAGAAATTCCAGATCTTCAAAGAACTAGTTGAGAATGAATTAGATCTAAAAATAAAGTGTCTCAGATATGATCAAGGAGGAGAATATACATCCAATGAATTCATTGAATTTTGTGAACAACATGGCATAAAAAGATAGTTTTCTGTAGCAGGCACTCCACAACAAAATGGTGTTGCAGAAAGAATGAATAGAACAATTCAACAAATGGCTAGAGCTATGCTTGATGATTCTAGAACACCTGATACGTTTTGGGAAGAAGCAGCACATACAGCAACAAATATTTTCAGTAAAGCACATGTTCGTGTAAAAAGTGATAAAACTCCCTATGAACTATGGTATGGAAAATATCCCACTATAAAACATTTTAGAGTCTTTGGAAGAAAATGCTTTATCAAAAATAATGATGAAAAAATTGGCAAATTTGAACCAAGAGCAGATGAAGGAATATTTCTTGGTTACTCCTCTAGGAGTAAAGCATATAAATGTTACAATAAAAGGCTTTGGAAGATTGTTGAATGTATTGATGTTGTTATTAATGAGTCTCCTGCAGCTCCAAGAGAAGGAAAACAAACAACTGTTGAGGAAGATGATGACATACATCATTCTACATCAAATAGGAATGATATATACAGTGAACCTAATGAAGAACCCGAAGAGGATTTATCTGAAAAGGCTCCATCCAGATATGTTCAAAAGAATCATCCAGAATCTCAAATTTTGGGAGATAAGGAATTAGGTGTACAAACAAGAAGGACTCTTGTAGGATCTTCTAGCTATCTGGCATTTCTATCCACTGTTGAACCACACAATGTCAATCAAGCTAGCAAAGATGAATGTTGGATTCAAGCCATGAATGAAGAACTTGATCAAATAAAAAAGAATCACACTTGGGAATTAATACAAAGACCCCATGACAAAAATGTCATTGGAACTAAATGGATATTCAAAAACAAGCTAAATGAGAATGGAGAGGTTATAAGAAATAAATCTAGACTTGTGTGCAAGGGGTATGCTCAGCAAGAAGGTATAGACTTTGAAGAAACCTTTGCTCCTGTAGCTAGACTTGAAGCCATAAGAATGTTTCTTGCCTTTTCAAGCTTCCAACAAATCAAAGTTCATCAAATGGATGTTAAATCTGATTTTCTCAATGGTGACCTAGAAGAAGAAGTTTATATAGAACAACCAGAAGGATTCATCTTTGGAAATGATGAAAAAATTGTTTGTAGACTTAAAAAGGCTCTATATGGTCTCAAACAAGCTCCAAGGGCATGGTACTCTCGTATTGACAAATATCTCCATCAACAAGGATTCTCAAAAGGATCTGCTGATAGCAACTTATGCACAAAAACTAAAAAATGACAAACTACTAATTGTAGTTGTATATGTTGATGACATCATTTTTGGAAGTAATGAAGAATCCATGAGTCAGAAATTTGCTTCTGATATGCAGCAAGAATTTGAAATGTCTTTACTTGGGGAACTAACATTCTTTCTAGGATTACAAGTGAAACAAGCAACAGATGGCATTTTCCTATCACAAACAAAATACCTTAAGCAAATCCTCAAGAAGTATGGCATGGACGATTGCAAACATGTAAGTACACCAATGATAACTAGGTGTAATATCAGTTCTAATGATGATTCTCCCACGGTGAATCAGCCAGAATACAGATCTATGATAGGAAGTCTATTGTATCTCACTGGGACAAGACCAGACATTATGCATGCAGCTGGGATGGTTGGACGATTTCAAGCCAATCCAAGAGTCTCTCACCTTCAGGCAGTGAAAAGAATATTCAAATATCTACAAGGAACTCAAGATTTTGGACTATGGTATCCAAGGAATGCTGATCTTACTCTTCCTGCATAAACTGATGCAGATTGGGCTGGAAGTGTTGATGATCGAAAGAGCAATAGTGGTGGTGCATTCTACATGGGGCCCCGGTTAGTATCTTGGTTCAGCAAGAAACAAAGTTCCATTGCCTTATCTACAGCAGAAGCAGAATACATGGCTGCAGCATCTTGTTGCACTCAACTTCTTTGGATGATACAAACCCTTCAAGACTTTCAAATCAAATGTTCATCTCCTGTCTCTATTATGTGTGATAATACAAGTGCCATCAGTATCTCAAAGAACCCTGTTATTTATTCCAATACCAAGCACATTCCCATCAAATATCACTTCTTACAAGAACAGGTGCTTGAGTAAAAGGTGAAATTGGAGTACGTTCCCTCCAAAGAACAAGTTGTTGATATCTTTACCAAACCTCTACCCAGGGAAGTGTTCAAATATCTCCGACAAAAACTGGGAGTAGTCTCTGCCATGAAGAGGATCAGGTCTAATTAAGTACAGAAGCCTCAATTGGTTGTAAGGTGTTGATGAGCATCTCTAAAGGCTCTAGCTAAGGGGGCACATTGATCATATGCAAAGGATTATTAAGCTGATGCAACATGATCTCAGGGGGAGCATGGTATTGTCCACTCTTTGCCATTGATGTCAAAGGGGGAGGAAAAAGACAAGAGGAAGAGTATTGTAGACAGAGGAAGAGTATAGCCATCAATGACAAAGGGGGAGATTGTTGGAAATATTGTCATTGATGGAAAAGGATGAGGTAAAGGAGGAAGAAGATCTTTCATGTTAGAAAATCAGTGTATGGTTGAGTTTTGGATGGGTGCATATGATTTCTACTGAGTGCCACCGACAGTCATCATATCTGCAAAAGTTGCAAGGGAGATAAGCCATCGGAGAATCGAGGATCAGGACTTTTAAATGTCCAATTCATTCGACAACAAAAACCTTGAAATCGTGATATGCGATTTCGCAAATTGATCACAACCGTTAAAGCAAGCATGAGATATGGACCGTTGATTTTCTTCATCAGAGAATCGGGGATCGGGACTTTGAAATGTCCAATTCACTCAACAACGAAAACCCCAAAATCGCGATACGTGATTTCCCGATAAAGAAGATAGCGTGTGGGCCACCCTGGAGGACAGGTGGTAGGTCAAAGGCCCGTCGGAGGACCATCGTATCGGGAATCAGCAAATCGGTATTCCCGTGAAYGAAGGATCAGGGAAATCCCTAAAGGAAACCCCGACGCAGAATCTGATCCGTCCATCTGRAAGGACGTGTGGCAAAGGTTCGAGCATCGTCAGCACTTTGTCCATCGGGAAATCGGAGATCCCGACGACAAGGGATTTGTGCATTGTGATCGCGATTAGTGAAACCCCGATCAGTGGGGAACAACTGTCAGCATAGAAGAGAAGGAGGACARCGGCATAGTGGAGAACAACTGTCAGCGTAAAGGAGTGTCGGGATTTGGATGATCGGGAATCACGTGGGTGTATATATTGAGGCATCACAAACCCCGTAGCCCCAACGAGGTAAGGTTGTGGTCATGGTGTGACGGTCACATTGAACGGGAGCTAAGATCAGGAGGGCTAGTGTATGGAATGTCGTAACCCGATTTAAAAAGGTGCGCGTAGGTTTAATTCAAATTTTAAAAAGGGGCTCGATTTCCCCCGAGCAATAAATTTGGGACTGGATGAGCGTTGAACGGGTCCTGGACCCAGGGGCTTAAGAAGGAGTCGATGCCCTTTCTACAGCTGATCCGAAAAAGAAAAGTAGGACGGTAAGGATGGTGATAGGTTGTAGGGGTCCTTTTTGGAGGACGTGGAGGCCATTTTCTGACAAGTAGGCACATCTACAGGCCACTGAGGTCATTTGTGGAGGCTGCAAAAAAGATTTAAGGAGGGAGGAACCTCATTATGGCAGTGGGTGGCAGATCTACAATGACAGAGATTACTCGGCTGTGGGTTTGGAAACTATGAGAGTGGAGGCATCATTTCCAGGTTTATTGTCTTGTTTAATGTGTGTTTAGGAGGCTTTTGCAGTTGCCTTTGCAGTTAATACATCTATGTTTCCTTTTGAGATAATTTCAGTTATTGTCATAGCCAATAGAAAATAGTGTTTTAATGTGATTTCGGGATTCAAGTCATAATAATATGCCTGAACTGTCTCTTCTAAAAGAAGATGATGGCCAGCGCATAGAACACATGTGAATCTAGGGTTGAAACTGCCTGATCCAGTGTGAAAATTGATGAAACGTGGTCAACAGTGAGTTTGAGGGTTAAACCCTTCAGTAGAAGCATACTACCAGTAGAAACTGGTGCTATCTTCATTGGGTTGAATCTCCCTTCCAGGAAAGGCTGGTAAACGAGAGAAGGTTGTAGCCTTCTGCAGGTAGAAGCCTGCGTACTAGTATGAGTCTGCACTAGTACAATGTTGTAAAACATTTTCTTAATAATAATTATTGAAGACAGAGACAACAACAGCGGTGGTTTTTCTCTCGATTTGGGTTTCCACCTTAAATCCTGGTGTTCATGTGTCTTATTCATGTGTGATGGTTTATTTTGTTATTACTGCACTAAATTACTACTTAATAGACATCTGATGAATGAAGAAATTCATAATAAGATCTCTGGATGCACTCTTGTTTTCTTAAGACTATACAATAGTTGGTCTCTACAAAGTAGCCTAAGGTTTTCAGTGAAAGAAAAGAGAAAATCAATTGATTTCTGAAAATACTGATTCACCCACCCCTCTCAGTATTTCAAAACAGTGGTGTCAGCTTAGGGGTGGCTAGTGGTAAATCCGCTGGGAGTCACCGAGCCTACGGTTGGGTGGAAATGAGCACCCCTCTCAGCATTTGTATAAACCCTGATGTTACCTTTTGATAAGTGTTTTGACTTTGGCATATTGAAATATATGTATTTTGACAATTATGCTCATAAGCTGTGAAATTGTGAATAATTTTAGTATAAGAATGTCTGTATGATGTTTTGATCAGTACTTGTAGTTGTATGTTTATAATGGAAAGACTACGTGTGGCTTATGTTCTGTTAAATCATTATTTATATGCATACTGATCTAATTCAGACTTCACGCCTGGTTCTCGGGAGAGAGATACTCTTATTTTCCTCATATAGTACCCTGGGTAAACCTCCCCATAGAGATACCCTTCTTGAAAAAGCCATCAAGAACCTGGAAGGAGGACGTGAAGGCGTAAGGCCTTAAAAGATCCCTAATAAGTATCGACTCGACGGACGAGATCCCGTCGAGAGATCTATGGTCACTCATGACCGTCAGATAAGAAGAAGAAGCTGGAAAGATAAGTAACTTAACCTTGATAGGTGTTGATCGACGGACGAGATCCCATCGGGAAATCTGTGGTCACTCACGACCGTTAGATTTGGTAGGAGAAAGTAGGATGTTACGTGCCTTACCCTTGTGACTTTCTGTGTCTTCATGGGTAGTGAAGAGATCGGGACCGTAGATCCCCTAGGTCCATGAGAACATCTGGACCGTTGATTTTTCCTCGACCACGAAGTCATGGGAGAATGCACAAGTTAGGAACCTGTCTGAGCCGTCAGATCTCGGCTGGAAAACCTGATAGATGTTGGATCTGTCAGGAGATAAATGAGGGTTAAACCCCCAGTGAATAAGGGTGAAATCCCTGAAATAGATCTGGATCGTCCAATTAAAGTAGGCCACGTGTCGTGAGATTTCCCATTTCGGGAAATCGAGAATCGGGAACTCGGGAGTTCTAGTGACGAAAGATCGGGGCATTCCATGGTAAAAAACTTGAAATAGATTTGGGTCGTTCGATTAAAGGAGGCCACATGTCATGAGATTTCCCATTTTAGGATATCGGGAATCGGGAACTCGGGAATTCTGGTGATGAAAGATCGGGGCATTCCATGGTAGAAACCCCGAAATAGATTTGGGTCATCCAATTAGAAGGGGCCATGTGTCGTGAGATTTCCCATTTCAGGAAATCGGGAGTCAGGAAATTGGGAGTGCTGGTGACGAGAGATCGGGATGTTCCATGGTGGAAACCCCGAAGCAGTCGTAGACCAACCGATTTCGGGAGGCTACGTGTCAAGAGATTACCCGTTTCGGGAAATCAAGGATCGGGAATTTGGGAGTTTCGTTGACAAGAGGTTAGGCTCTCGCCTTGATAAATACCGACGGAAGAGAGAGTGTGGTCATGTGGGAAGAGGTCATATTGACCAAGGCATAACCCAAGGGCCTAATCACTAATTTAGGCTTGTTTGTCACTTCGTCATTTCGGCATTCAGGATATTGAAGGGCATGTTCCCTCGTGCACTCAAACCCCAAAATCCAGACTTATAAATATCGAGATGTTAGCATGTGGTTAATTCTCGATGAACGGACGAGATTCTTTTGAAGGATCTCAAGGTCTATAACGACCGTCAGATGTGAGAAAGAGATGTCAACTTCAAGCTAGGGCATAAATGCGCCTTAAGGTAAGTGGCGAGCATATCTGGATGGCCAAAGTCCACCTGCCTAGATCTACGGCTGAGAATTCATTCCAGAGCCCCCTTGTTGTTCTACCTTTAGTAATGAGGCNGGTCCTTGAATGGTGTGGCATGTGAAGTGAGACTTTTCTCCTGTCATGTCACCCACCGTGTCATGTTTCCCCTCTCGCCACCTATACTCCACTCAACCGTGCGACAGGGCCATTCTTAATGGCCATTTGCTAACCCTGTAGGGATTCGTCCCTATTGGCCAGTCACTAACCCTGTCGAGGTTCGACAGTTGCAGAGTTGAACGATTCAACATCCCTGTAGCGTTGAGGCATGAAATACAAAGAGCCTCCATGATTATTTGACTTGGGATCATTACCCGCGATCACATGGGAGTAGAGAGAGAGAAAGAGTTATCTTACGCTAGGCCTCCATAGATATTTTGGGGGCTTTGATTATGTAGAAATCAATGAAAATTTGATTATGGTAGTGGGTGTGTGACAACTAGCAGATACAAAAGTAAGTCTCCTTTGAAATGCTTTAACCATGGTAGAATAAGACATATTGCTGAAAAATGATACTATAAAAAGAAAAGTATCAACAATAAAAGGATATTCTACTCCAAGGATGATGACATATCCTAAGATTAGAGTGATGAAGAAGATAATGATGGAGGAGAAGTCATCTTCATAACCCAAGAAACCTAAAATGATGATCACAAGATTTCTAAAGAAGAAGAAATAATTTATGAAGAAGATTCAGATGAAGAAACCAACCTTGATTCCTTTTGGGGATACAAAGACAATGTAGAGAGTGAACAATAAGATGAGAATCTTGAAAAGTTGAAGCATGTTGAAATTGAAAATAACAAGCTTAGAAACATGAACATAATACTAAAAGGTGAAATGAGTAGTTGTGAAGAAGATAACTACAAGCTTGAAAACACATTTGATATCTTGAAGGAACAATTAGAATATTATGAGAAATTGAAAGCAGAATTGGATCACACAAAAGGGGAGATACAATTGACAATAGAAAAGTTGAAGAAGTTCGAAAAGAGAACTGAAAAATTAGATGAGATCCTTAGTAATCAAAGGTCTCCAAAAGACAAGACAAGACTAGGATACATTGATAGTTTGAAGACAACGAAACAAGAGAAGGAATATGAAAATTATGAAACCATCACTCCAGAGCAAGTTGAACAACAAGATAGAAGACTAGAATTCATAAGGAATGAGACATCAAGAAGATCCTCTCCCATCAATTATGAAAGCAATCATTATGAATAAAAATATAGAAGAATAGTTCATGAACCTAGATGGAGCACACCGCAAATAATATCACCTACTCCTAGGTATCAAAATTTATTTCTTGGACTTTGTTATACTTGTGGAAATTTTGGACACAAAGCAATCAATTGTAGAATCAATGAAAGAAATAACTATACAAGCTACAATAATGGTTCAAATAGTAGATATGGAAATGTTTGTAGACTTGTCAACATAAATTATAATCCATTAGACCCATTAACGGATAAGAATATTGTATGCTACAAGTGCAATAATCTTGGTCACAAAGCACGAGATTGCAGAGATATGAAGCAAGATAATCCTATGCCAAATGTCTCTATACCAACTACAACATGGAAAAGGAAAGAAATTACACACAATCAAAATTTTCGAATAGCATTGGTTGCTAATGAATGCAAAGAAGAATATGAATGGTTCATAGATAGTGGGTGCTCATCTCATATGACCGAAGATCAAAGAAAAATTGTCAGCTTGAAGAAAAAGGGTGGAAATGTTGCATTTAGAGATGACTCGTCTAACAAAATACTTGGAAAAGGAATTTTAAAGCTTAGAAGTCAAAATGTAAAAGAAATAAAAGTCCTATTGGTTGAATATCTAAAGCATAATCTCCTCAGTTTCAACAAAATATGTGATCAGGGATACCCTCTTATGTTTGACTCCCAAAAATGTAAAATTAGAGAAAATAACTCAGGAAGATTGGTTGCAACTGCAACAAGAATACCGAACAACATATATATCCTACAAATGAAGAAGAGAGAGAAGACAAAACCCACAAAAAAGGATTCCAAGGAAGAAAAAGTCCCAAATACCAAAAACAAGGATGGATTATTATTGAGTGTCACGTGTCTAGGAGGAGCAGTCCCAAAGAAGAAGGTAAACTTATGCCATTACACTTAGGGGGAGAAACCCGACCCTTTTCCATTCATGTCAAAGGGGGAGAGAAATTGCGATCATGATGACAGCAAGAGCATGAGTGTTTCCATCAATGACAAAGGGGGAGATTGTTGGAAGATTGGTTGTTGTCATTCATGTCAACTCTACCCATTGTATTTTGGACCCCACAGTTGATCAAAGTAGATAGACATGAAGTAAATTACATAAGTTGAAGTTGATACAACACCCATGCATGGATATTATAATTCATTCTGCTTCTGGTGGTATGTGGCACATCATGTGGATCCTCACGATTGAGGAGAAATGAATTTTTGAAGATGACAATGTGAATTGAAGAAGAAACTACATGTCGACCCTAATGTTAAAAGGAAGTGACATAAAGGGTATAAATACATCTCATTATATATTCATTTTTCAATATACACAAGTTTTTTAATCAACAAGGAGATATAAGTCGAATTTCAAAGGAAATCAGAAGTAAACAAGGTCGATTTTCGAGGGAGGATGAAGTTTTTTGGTGATGTGTTCTAAGGTATGTTATTTATAGATCATATTACCATTTTATTTATAACTTTGTTTATAGAATGATATAGATGGCGAAATTTCGAGGCTATTGAGAAGACATATCTAGGTACACATGGTAAATATTTCATCTATTTATTCGCTATAATTTTGGAGATAAACTCTATGGAAGATAGGGTTTTTGATTAGTCCTGAAGCTAGTCATAAACATGTGTTCTAGGTAAAACAATCATAACGTCTTCATAGAGAATCCAAATGACATGACACTAATTGAATTGGAAATATTATGGGATTTAGTTTCCTATGTACAAATTTTAGAATCTGATGTTAAAAATTGAGCGCGGGGCATGTTGTACAAGTTTTCTCTCCTAAATAAACCAGAATTGAATAAGGTCTACCATTTTCTCTATAACTCCTTTTCTGGGAGGATTCAAGGAGTGAACTTGGAGGATTTTCAGAGAATAAATTGAGTAATATTATCTATAGAATCAGAGTATTACAATAAGTGAATAATTGCATAAGTTGAAGAAGTATCAAGAAGCATTATCGGGTTCTATGTGATGGTTGGTTGATGGTGATAATGTAATGTAAAGTTTTATTATATCTCATATATTCTTGGGTGTAAGGAAGGGGAAAGGATGAAGGGGTCAATCCTCTCTTGATATTGGAGTATCATATCTTCCTTCTGGAGTTTTATCCCTCCCTTTATATTTGGAAGCTATAGCTACCCTTGGAATTCATTACTTCCCTTGAACAATAACTATTGATTATTTCTCATATATTGTGCATGGTGTATTGTGGTGTATTGGTGTAACTCTTCTACTATTTTTCAATGCTCATTGGATATAATTGAATATATAATATGGTTGAAGTATAAGTTGAATTTGTTTTTGAATTGTACTCAATATTGATTCACCCCCCTCTCAGTATCAACACAAACAAACTTCTGTCCATTACCCAAACCTTTGTGCTACCAGAATTCACTACCGGAATTTCTTCAAGGGTTGACGTCAATGCAACCAACCCAATTAATCAACAATATTGAGCATGGGAATATTATACCCATGTGGATGCAAGGGGAAATGCTACATTAATGGGGCCGAATGGTTGAAATCCCATGCCCACATAAAAAGGGATGGGGTTGGTTGATCTATGGAGGTCTCTATTATAGTTGTGTTGGACATAAGGAAGGCTCTCATCCCATGTGATTCAATTCTTGGATTTGTATATGCACAATATATGCATGATCATCCTATTGACAATCTTTGTCTGTCCATTTGTCTGAGGGTGGAAGTAAGTGTATTTGGTGATCTTAGTGTCTAACAAAAACTAAAGTATTGAACATAATATGCTCAAGAATCTGTTGTCCTAACCTAATATGATAGTCTATGGAAGTATGAAGTGTACCCATATAGAATCGAAGAACAAATTTCCAGTGGCCTTGGCTATGATACTCTTCTTGTAGGCGGTAATAATGTCCATCTTATATAATTGATCAAGAAACATGAATACATAATAATTTACATTATTCGTTGAGGGTATAACTCACATGTAGTGCATCAAGATGGATTCCCAAGGACTGTTGAGAGTAGGAAGAGCGATGTATAGTCCTTTTTTTTAAATGCATGTCTTGGTAATGAAGCAGGTAGTGTAGGTTATGACATGCTTACTAACATCTTGTTGAATATTTGACCAATACAAATAATTTTGTAGTACTACCACTATCTTCTTTATGCCAAAGTGTTATGTGTTGGACACACCGACCACACTAATAGGGGGGGTTTGAATTAGTGTAGAAATATTTTCACTCCTTTTAAAAAAAACTTATCTAGCAATCACCATTTACTCATTATTCATTTCTTTAATTTGTATGTAAACATATCACAACAACAAACATCACTAATAAACCATCACCATAAATAACACAAGGCACACAAGATATATGTATAAGTTTATTTTGTATTACAGACTACAATCCTAGGGATTTATAAACATCAACTAAATAGAGAAACAAATATACAGTAGAACCAAATCTCAATGAAAGACTCAACTTTCAGATATCAGCACCAAATGAGATGTGATAAATCCAATCCTCATGTACAAGACCTAGATTGTGAACAAAATCAAATCTGTCAACAGGTACGTGACCTGTCAATAGTGAAACATGTGTATGGATGCGACCTTCCTTTACTACAACACACAAATGTATGCTCTCTTCCTTTTGTCATTCTACATAAACCTTCAAAAAATAGGGTTTCTAAAACTTCAACGTTATGGCCCTTCAGACCCTTTCTGCCTCGGTCACATTCACTTGTGACTTGTCACAGCAATATGCTTGTCTCTACCCAATATGTACCATAACCAATCAAAAACATATCTATACCATAAAACAACCTATGCATTCTTCTCATGCATACATAATCATAGATCATGGATATCTCTCACACAAAATAGAATTGAACTACTCAACCAACCAACTACCATATTCATATATCAATAAAAACATATAAAGAATGTCTTAAGCATTTACGATATCATGATAAAGTATAAACACCAAGACAATATTTACCCATATGAGAACCTCTGCAGTATATATGAACCTATAGAATGTTGATCTAGAACATCCTTTAGACTTCTAGAACTTAGCATCGATACTTACTCAATTTTTCATGTCATTCCCAATTGTACATTCCCTTCTCTCATTTATCCTTTGTACGTACACGCCCCGGCTCACTGTAGCCCATGTACTACCTCAGAAAACTAGTTTTTTTTTAACCTCTGAAACTTTCACCATTAAAAACTCAAACTTACAAAAATTTAGATGCATCCATGAGTTCCTACAATGAATATTTCACCATAATAGATATTCAATATACTCAAGAGATTCACACATAATATATCCTTGTTCTCTTGTTTATACATCTCCAAGTAGCTTCCTCATCTAACCAACTTTAACCAACTTCCTTCGTTTGGGGCTAACCCACTTCTAACCACTTGTCCACTTATAACTACTTTCTCCACAAATAGTAAGTTCTCCACTTCTAGTTGCAACTAATTTATTTTTAATTGTTTTCTTGTTGTAACCACTTAACCCATGATTAAGCACTTTGACTAGTCAACTTTCTTCTAGGAGATTCTAGAATAATTTGACTTATTTGACCTTCTAGGGGCTTCTAGACAACACATGAGGGTTCTCTTCTCTAACTTCACATTGCCATAAATATTTAACTATGAGGAGTTATGCGACATTCCACATATAACTGGAAATGGAATGAAAATAATTATCCATCTATAATAGTCTCACTTGCAAATTCACTAATCTTCATTACATTATTCAATAATCAATCTTGGTTTCCCTAACCACATTACTAGGATGAATCAACCACTTAACCTTATGGACTTCAGAAAGCATCTTCCCATGATGGATTTCACCATAAGGGGAGCACTTTGGATTTCATCCATTTGGTACTACCTAGCCGCCATGATATAACATCAAAGATATAACTTCTTCCCATCAACCAACACATCACTATGAAAACACTTGACATCAATTACATTCATGAAAACCTAGGACATCAATCAATACATCAATGATATTATTCCAAGACATCAACTCTTTGACATCAATGACAATATAATGCAATAATCTCCCCCTTTGGCATTGATGGAAATACCAACACTGATTTCAACACCAATAATTGATGGCAACTTGTAGACATGGCAATGCTACCCATCAATAGTCATCTCAATCACATCAATGTGGACATCTCTCCCCCATTGAAATCAATGGAAAATGGTATTTCTCTCCTTGGGGATGTCGCCCCTTCCTAAACTCTCCTTAGGACTGCTCCACCTACCTGAACTTCTCCTTGGGACTGCCCCCTTGCCTAGATTACTTTGAGCTTCGTCTAAATAATATCTCCCCCTTTGAACAAGGGATATTACTCTGATGCAATTATGATGGCATGGATTCCAATCATATATCCTCGTGGAATCATGTTGCTACAACAAATCATGGGAAGAATAAAAACTCCCCTTGTGGGTATGCCTCCGCATATCTTCTCTATAAGATGAACAATATGTTATCACTACAATATTCTTCTGCTGCAAATGCCACTACTCAACCAAAACATAGATCATCTTCTTAATAATGATATGTTATTCCTATGATGATCCTTGCACATGTCCATGCATCAATCGTCCACACTCATCCCATACATCAAATTTATTCCAATAATACATGAAGCAAAGGATATCTAAACAATGAATCATGAACAAAGAAGCAGTAATGTATACCCTGTGACATACCATGAACATAAATCATGTACATCAACCATGTACATCAACACCATACAATATACCATAAGATATCATCAATGGAGTGTATATGCCAAGAACATGTGCCAATTGTGTACCAACCATATATTAATATCATCAGCTATATAAAATGCCAACCATGTGCCTCAAACAAGTGTCATATCACTCATGATATGACTCTACCATGAACCAGGTGCCACAAACCATGTGTTAAGAAATGTATCTCAACCATCGAGCATCAATAAATGAAACAAGCACTGCAACAAGTGTCTCAACTATCCCATACATCATTTACCAAAGTATATTCTAAACAAGTAATACCAATGATGTACTTTAACCAAGTACTATCACTCATAATAATATACCATCTACAAGTGCATCAACCAAAACTTATGTGCCAATGATAATGCTAGAAAGTGCCTCTAATTAACAACCAAATCTCTACCAATCATTCATCATGTCTAGACCAAGTTGTGACTCATCAATTATGTACAAAATAATCACCTCATCAACTCATCAACTACATGTCCCAATATGTAGCTCAACTACATGCCAAATTCATGCACCAAGATATCCAACAAATATGCCTTTAACAATACATCATAAGATATATCAATAAAGCTTCACATACGTACCATCCATGTACAATAACAAATTTTTCTCAAAAGATGAATGATATATTTGTATCTAGCATCACATCATCATGATATATCTCATAACCAAAGTTCCATAGCTTCATTAACATAACCAACATTGTTCCTCAATAGAAAAATCCTTAATTCACATTCTATGGTTAGTACCATTCTGAACCTCTGAAACTTTCATCGTTAAAACCTCAAACTTACAGAAATTCTGATGCATCCATGAGTTCCTGCAGTGAATATTTCACCATAATAGATCTTTAATATTCTCAAGAGATTCACACATAATATATCCTTGTTCTCTTATTTATACTTCTCCAAGTAGCTTCCTCACCTAACCAACTTTAACCAACTTCCTTCTTTTGGAGCTAACCCACTTCTAACCACTTGTCCACTTAGAACTACTTTCTCCACAAATAGTAAGTTCTCCACTTCTAGTTGAAACTAATTTATTTTTAATTGTTTTCTTGTTGTAACCACTTAACCCATGATTAAGAACTTTGACTAGTTAACTTTCTTCTAGGAGCTTCTTGAATAATTTGACTTCTTTGACCTTATAGGGTCTTCTATACAACACATGAGGCTTCTGTTCTCTAACTTCACATTTCCATAAATCTCTAACTGCAAGGAGTTATGTGAAATTCCACACATAAGTGGAAATGGAATGAAAATAATTATCCATCTATAATAGTGTCACTTGAAAATTCATTAATGTTCATTACATTATTCCATAATCAATCTTGGTTTCCCTAACCACACTACTAGGATGAATCAACCACTTAACCATTTGGACTTCACAAAGTGTCTTCCAATGATGGATTTCACCATAAGGGGATCACTTTGGATTTCATCCATTTGGTACTTCCTATCCTCCATGATATGACATCAAATATATAACTTCTTCCTATCAACCAACACATCACTATGACACCACTTGACATCATTTACATTAATCAATTACATTAATGACAACATAGGCCATCAATCAATACATCAATGATATTATGCCAAGACATCACCTCTTTAACATCAATCCTTTGACATCAATGACAACATAATGCAACAATATCCCCCTTTGGCATTGATGGAAATACCAACACTAATTTTAAAACCAATAATTGATGGCAACTTGTAGACATGGCAATGCTCCCCATCAATACTCATCTCAATCACATCAATGTGGCTATGTCTCCCCCTTTAACATCAATGGAAAATGGTATTTCTCTCCTTGGTGATGCTCCCCCTTCCTAAACTCTTCTTAGGAATGCTCCACCTACATGAACTTCTCCTTGGGACTACCCCTCTTCCTAGATTCCTTTGACCTTCCTCTAAATAATATATCCCCCTTTGAACAAGGGATATTACTCTGATGCAATTATGATGGCATGGATTCCAATCATCTCTCCTGGTGGAATCATGTTGCTGCAACAAATCATGGGAATAATAATAACTCCCCTTTTTGGTATGCCTCCGCATATCTTCTCTGCAAGATGAACAATATGTTATCACTACAATATGATTCTGCTGCAAATGCCACTGCTCAACCGAAGCATAGATCATCTTCTTAATAATGATATGCTATTACTATGATTATCCTGAGACCTATCCATGCATCAATCATACACACTCATCCCATACATCAAATTTATTCCAATAATACATGAAGCAAAGGATATCTAAAAAATGAATCATGAACAAAGAAGAAATCATGTATACCTTGTGACATACCATGCACATAAATCATGTACATCAACCATGTACATCAACACCATACAATATACCATAAGATATCATCAATGGAGTGTGTATGCCAAGAACATGTGCCAATTGTGTACCAACCATATATTAATATCATCAACTGTATAACATGCCAACCATGTGCCTCAAAAAAGTGTCATATCACTAATGATATGACTCTACCATGAACCAGGTGCCACAAACCATGTGTTAAGAAATGTATCTCAACCATCGAGCATCAATAAATCAAACAAGCACCGCAACAAGTGTCTCAACTATCCCATACATCATTTACCAAAGTATATTCTAAACAAGTAATACCAATGCTGTACTTTAACCAAGTACTATCACCCATAATAATATACCATCTACAAGTGCATCAACCAAAACTCATGTGCCAATGATACTGCTAGAAAGTGCCTCTAATTAACAACCAAATTTGTACCAATCATTCATCAGGTCTAGACCAAGTTGTGACTCATCAATGATGTACAACATAATCACCTCATCAACTCATCAACTACATGTTCCAATATGTAGCTCAACTACATGCCAAATTCATGCACCAAGATATCCAACAAATGTGCCTCTAACAATACATCATAAGATATATCAATAAAGCTTCACATATGTACCATCCATGTACAATAACAAATTTTCCTTAAAAGATGAATGATATATTTGTATCTAGCATGACATCATCACGATATATATCATAACCAAAGTTCCATAGCTTCATTAACATAACCAACACTGTTCCTCAACAAAAAATTCCTTAATTCACATTCTATGGTTAGTACCATTTGATCCTCTGAAAATTTCACCGTTAAAACCTCAAACTTATAGAAATTTTGATGCATCCATAAGTTTATGCTATGAATATTTCACCATAATACATCTTCAATATATTCAAGAGATACACACACAATATATCCTTGTTGTCTTATTTATACTTCTCCAAGTAGCTTCCTCATCTAACTAACTTTAACCAACTTCTTTCTTTTGGGTTTAACCCACTTCTAACCACTTGTCCATTTATAACTACTTTCTCCACAAATAGTAAGTTTTCCACTTCTAGTTACAACTAATTTATTTTTAATTGTTTTCTTGTTGTAGCCACTTATTCCATGATTAAGCACTTTGACTAGTCAACTTTCTTCTAGGAGCTTCTAGAATAATTTGACTTCTTTGACCTTCTAGGGGCTTCTAGAGAACACATGAAGGTTCTCTTCTCTAACTTCATATTCCCATAAATCTCTAGATGTTAGGATTTATGTGATGTTCCATATATAACTAGAAATGGAATGAAAATAATTATCCATCTATAATAGTCTCACTTGCAAATTCACTAATCTTCATTATATTATTCCATAATCAATCTTGGTTTCCTTAACCACACTACTAAGATGAATCAACCACTTAACCATTTGGACTTCACAAAGTGTCTTCCAATGATGGATTTCACCATAAGGGGATCACTTTGGATTTCATCCATTTGGTACTTCCTATCCTCCATGATATGACATCAAAGATATAACTTCTTCCTATCAGCCAGCACATCACTATGACACCACTTGACATAAATTACATTAATCAATTACATTAATGACAACATAGGCCATCAATCAATACATCAAATATATTATTCAAAGACATTGACTTTTTACATCAATCCTTTGACATCAATAACAACATAATGCAACAATCTCCCCCTTTGGCATTGATGGAAATACCAACATTGATTTCAACACCAATAATTGATGGCAACTAGTAGACATGGAAATTCTCCCCATCAATAGTCATCTCAACTGCACCAATGTGTCTATCTCTCCAACTTTGAAATCAATGGAAAATAGTATATCTCTCCTTGGGCATGCCCCCCCTTCCTAAGCTCTCCTTAGGACTGCTCCACCTACCTGAACTTCTCCTTGGGACTGCCCCCCTGCCTAGATTCCTTTGAGCTTCCTCTAAATGATATCTCCCCCTTTGAACAAGGGATATTACTCTGATGAAATTATGATGGCATGGATTCCAATCATCTCTCCTCATGGAATCATGTTGCTGCAACAAATCATGGGAGGAATAATAACTCCCCTTGTGGGTATGCCTCTGTGTTGGAGCATATCCCTAACTTACATTAGTTTATACCTAGCCTAGAATCCTATATATTGGTTAATACATTCATTTACACTTTATTTCACCTAATTTGGCCACATAGAGAAGAAGGGTGTCTCATCCCTAGATTTAAGGGAAAACTGCTAATTTTAGATCAAGACTCAACTCCCGGTTCTTGATTTTCTCGATTTATTCTTGATTTTCTTGATTTATTAATGATTTATTCCAACTCCCCCATGAAAAAACTCATATATTATTAGGTAATGCACACCTCCTCTTTGAGTGATATATTCATTCCTTAATTAATGATTTTTGCCATTACTATTATTAATAACTACTATCTCGGGTCAGTTAAGTGAGTTGGAACTGCTTCTCTTGTCAGTTAAATGAGCTTAAGTGAGCTAATGCACATCAATTAACTCTTGTGGACATGAATGAGTGTGTGAAATGTATCCTTAGTGGTATAGGTCGAACTATGTGGTCTCCCTTAACTTATGACGCGTATTTTAGCTATTTCTAGCTTTTTTTGACTAGAATTTCGATGTTGGAAATTCTATATATTCACCTCCTCTCTTCTTTTTTGAGGATGGTTGCTCATGTATATTCATTTTTTATTAATATAATTCTCTGATTTATGGAGAAAAAACTTTCTCTCATCTCTTGAATATCAGCAAATTGTTTTTGTTCAATTTAACTAGAATTCTAGATCTATCGAGGTTTCTGCAAGAATTCTACATGGTATCAGAGCTAGATTGAATCTAGTGGATTGTACACGATTTTATTTTCAGGTATATATCATTAGGAGGTGCATAAATAAGAAATGGATCATTTCTCTCATCCCACAAAACTCATTCTAAATCTTTTCAATTGCTTCGAATGGAAGACAGAGATCTCTCTGCTCCTTCGAAGCAAAGGGCTTTACCAGTGAACAATGGGAACGGAGAAATAACCGATAGCTGCAGTGGAGAAGATAAATTATTTCAATAAATTAGATGAATAAATTGGGCTGATATGCCTATCAATTTATAGATATCTCCTCTTTCATGTTAATGGAGCCACTACTCCCGATGTGGTCTGGACCACATTGGAAGGACTATTCGGTAAGTAGGATGCAATGAGAGTGCATCAACTGGAGAATGAACTCATATCCCTAATTCTAATTCATTTTAGAAACCTGAAAGAATTATTCACCAATTTCAAATCCCTCCTCATTGAACTTAATGCATGTGTATTCACGAAAGGGGAAGAACAACTCATCCTTTCAATTCTCTCGAAACTAGGCCCTGAATATTCCATATTTGAGTCATCTTTTCAAGCATCTAAATTGACTTAGGAAAAATGGAAAATGCCTCCATTAAATGATTTCATTGTAGCATTGACTCAATATCAAGCTAAGCTATTCCAAATGGGTTCCATCAAGTGTTCCAAGAACCAAGCATTTGTGGCTACTAATGCTCCAAAGAGCAGTTGAAAAGACAAGGAAAAAGGAACGGGTAAATTTCTTGAATCGAAGAAGGAGAGATTCGTACAATCTTCAGGGAACTCTTATGAGCCTAAGGGTAAGAAGAATAATAATGAAAGAACAATTTAAAAATACTATTCAAAATGTTTTCATCCTGAATAAAATTTCATGAGGAAGACTATCGATGAGATGGCTAAGCAATTGCAGCGGCACAATCTCACGGTGCTCGAAAATGCAAAGAAGAAAGATGATAATAGAACAGGAGGGAGAGCACGAGATGGTAATGCTTTAATGGCTATCACATCCACTCCATGAGCTTGGATCCTTGATTTATGTGCATTGAACAATATGGCTGCATCAAAAGATGAATTTTTCTCAATCGAAGAAAGCACCAGATCGCCAATTTACTTGGGAGATGCCACACTCGCAAAGGTGTGCGGAGAAGGAATTATTGATCTTGAAGGGGGATGCTTCACAAATGTGTTTCATGTACCATATCTATCCACAAATATTMTGTTGATATATCATATCACTCATTCCATCTTTGGAAGGAAGGTGGAGTTCACTCCGGACTCCGCAKTGATTACTGACATTTCCACAGGCTCACAGCTTGCACATCGAATTGCAGATCACGGTTCTCGTTTGTATTTCTTCTCCCACTTTGTTCCTAAATATATTAACACTTTATTTCTGTCACAATATAATTATATMATAAGGTTATGKCATGAAATATTTTTCCATCTAAACTATAAGTACTTGCATCAACTCAGCCACAAAAACATGGTAGAAGGATTGCCAGCTATTAAATTCACAAGCGATGTATGTCAAGGTTGCATTCTTGGCAAGCATCCAGAGAAAAAGTTTGACAAAGGGAAGGCACAGAGAGCTTCTTTACCTCTTGGGATGATTCACAGTGACATTATAGGCCCATTCCTACAACCTTCAATCAGTATACAACTACAACACACAGTGCCATATACACCACAACAGAACGATGTTGCGGAGAGGAAAAACCGATCCTTAAAAGAGATGGCAAATTGTACGATACAGTCGAAATCATTATCTCCCAAGATATGGGATGAAGATATTAATTGTGAAGCATACATTCAGAACTAATTTCCTCATAAATCACTTAAAGGCACCGCTCCTTTTGAATGTTGGACCCATAAGAAACCGAAAGTGTCGCACTTTCGTATTTTTAGTTCACGAGCATGGGCTCACATTCCGACATATAAGAGGAAGGAGTCGGAGCCTCAAAGTGTTTAATTCATATTTGTTGGATATCCTGAAGGTTTCAAAGGATATATATTTCTATATTCTCACACTAAAAAGTTCATTCTACCTCGAAGTGTGAAGTTTGAAGAAGAATCACTACATGATTTTTCAGAAGACCCTGCCGAGGAACTGCTTGTTGTCACTGATGAGGAGGAGTCAGAAAATTCTTTGAGAAATTCAGAATATCCATCAAAGAAGCATTTAAGGTCTGATACAGAGGATGAGGAGTAGTTCATGGCTTCTCCAACTCAGTTGCCAACTTGGGTAGAGAAAACCATGCAAGATGTGGGTGAACTAGTCGGTGATCCTGTGGATACAAGAAGCACTAGATCACAGGTTTTTGGGGCTCCTCAAGACCTAGCTGCCATAGAACCTTTTCTGCCCATACATTTCTATATTTCACTTGGTTTATATCTAAAGTCACACTCTGAGGTTGTAGACATCTTCACCAAGTCCTTCACTGAAAATAATTTTTCAGAACTGAAAGCTATGCTTGGAGTGGTGGAGACAACTGAGTAGGTCACTTTTGGCCACTCAGCATTTTTTTTTTCCTCTTTTCTTTTTTTTGGGGGGGCGAG